>JAQZBX010014030.1:0-39095 GCA_029593785.1 Cabassous unicinctus | reverse complement strand
CTGGATACAGAGATGCAAATAATTCTTACTTACATCCCAACTTCCCCATCAGCCCAGGTTCTCAAACCTACCTCTCAAATTCACATACATCTAACATAAGTCACTGCCCAAATTTTGGGAGTTGGAAACTGTTGGGCCTGCCATCCTGATGCTCTAGACTCTAATCCGTCACTGCACATATACGCTACCCATGCCCTCCAGGGAATTATTTCTACGTGGCAAATAATACCTCATCAACATTAACACCCACCCACACCGGTTTTCCAACATGCCCCTCCATGGGTTGCCCCAAAATGCTCCTATCCTAGAGCTTCCCAAATCACATATCATGATGATTATATGGGCAGAACATATTTCATCTTCATTCTTTGCCCCAGCAAACGTACAATGTGGCCAAAATAAGCTACAGATGACTGGGAAAAAACCTTTTTCAACCCAACAACCATAGTATAGAAATTTAATGTAGAGCAGTCAAAACCAAGAGACATTTAATATTTTATATACTTTCATCCCATTATACATCCCCTCGAGGTTGTGTTCCGATGGACTTATGATTACCCACTACTTTTTACACCAACATAGCTTCCTCCCCACATCAAGATCTTCTGGATGGAACAAAAGGGCCCTCTTCTAAATCCCATCATTTAGCAGAATTTCTGTACCAGTGGGTATGATGGGAGTAGTTACTGAAACTATTATTCTGGCCAGACCAACTCAAATTATTCAAGACAACCAAGGCATGTCAGCTACACTCACCTTATTTACCCAAAGGTATATATGTCCCTAAGTTGAGCTAATCAAGGACAAGATTCATTGGCCCATGGGTGCTAGATAACAAGAGAGGCACTTAATTACTTTCCAGCTATGAAAAGAATATGTTCAATCAATGGAACTTCTTGCTCCATGTGGATTAATTATACCAGGCAGATTTCTAAGACCCTGTAATACCAAAAGGAAGATATTTGTATCTTCAATTATATTACTAAAATTATCCAACAAATATTAGTACATATATATGTATATATAGATATACATATTTGCAATATTCATTTCCTTGGAGAAGTAGGAAAATAAGTCAAATTAGAGAAGCATTTGAATTCAGTGGTGTTTGGGTATAAAATTTGTTCAAGAATTGTGCCAGTATATAGGAAGAATAAAATAAAGTCATTCATCTGAAGACATTCTAAGTTCATGTGAAAAGTAATCCACAGTGATATGAGAGAGATTTGGGGATATCTTTAGGCCATGGGTTAGTTACCCAGATACCCAGAAGTGGAAGAGATAGAATATATATAATGTAAACAGAAGTTAATTGGAGGAAACTTGTGTTAAAGGATAGGAGGGAATAGTATCTGGTAATCTATAAATCATGCATGGGTTTTTGTATGACAATGGTAAATTTCTGCCTATGACATTTTGGCAAATTTCATGACTTGGAGCTTTAAATGCCTAAAAATTTACAGAGAGGCAAGGGTTATATGCTCCAATTTTTTTCTTCTTTTGTTATTAAATCCAATATCTTACCCACAGTATTGGTACTTTCAAAGCTGAATGATTACACTTTTCTCAAATATTTCTTGCCATGTAACTTCAAGATTTTACTTTTTGGTAAACACACACAGGTGCATAAATTTTGTTTTAATTTAAAACCCAAAAGCTGCCATTTATATTACCATTTTTATTGTGGCATTGAAATTCACATTTGTAAGGATAACTCCCATTTTACATGCAGGCATAGATAGCTTTATATAAAGCTGATACCAGCATGGCCATATGTTCAGATATTAATTGTTTAGTGAATTATCTGCAATTTTTATTCAGGTATACTATTTTTCAAGATAAGTGACAATAATGAAGCCATTTATTGAACCAATTGATTCATCAAATATTTTTTGAACATCCACCATTATTTAAATTCTTTGAATACAAAAATATGCAAGAAAGATAACATCCCTAGCTTCATAGAGCTTATATTCTATTGAGGAAAATGGGTGATTAAGCAATTGCTCTGAGGGTATGAATCTTATGCTTTGATAAATATAAATTAAGTATAACATTGTTGGAAAGATGTCCCACAGAGAGTCAATTTCCAAATCTATGAAGATATTTAAAGCAGAATAAACAGCATATTATAAGTGCTAAAGAGAAAAAGTAGTGCATCAAGTTGAAGAATGTTAAGTTCAGGAAGTTTTATTGAGTCATGGGAGATAGATCACCTGAGTATAAATTAAAATCTATTATAATCTTTGTGTTGTGGATAATATAGGCAGTGTATGACCCTATTCTTGCCCATGACTTACTGTGTGTTTTCAATGGAAATAGAATTCTTAAATTTGTTTCTGTTTCTGTGATCAACTGCTTCTAAAATTCAAAGAAAGCATAATTTTCTCTTGATTTGTATCTGAAGCATGCACTTGGAAGAAAATCTTTTCAACAGATGTACTGTATAAAGAATATCAGGAGGCAGTGAAATCATTCATCTCCTTCCTTTTGTGATATAATTGCACATTTAATTATATACATCTTGAACATGTAAAGACAGGGAAACAGATGGTTAAGGCTTAGTTAAAAAGAGTTAAATCCATGAAAATAACCTTATTCATCATAGCTTGAGTTTCTTTCCTCAAACTATTTTGCTCTTTTGATCAGAAAATGGCACTCAAATTGAAGGAAAATAAAAATTTGGAAGCATAATCCTGAAATCAAATCTATGTACCCCAGCAAATATATTTTTGCTATTGAAGAATAAGTGGAAAGAAATATATCTTAAATTCCGACAGTGAACAATAATTTGCTTGACAAAAATAGTGAATGTTTGGGTTGAGAAGAAAGCTATTTGGAATCTCAGAATTCTTTGTAATCTGCTTATTATGGAAATTATATTATAAACCTAGTGAGCCCTCTCTATAACAGGTCAAATACTCGGGAGGGGCAATCCGCTCCCCATCAAAAATACATAAATTCCACAAACAAAATTGAGCTCCACTGGCATGCTTTTCTAATTCATTAATGCATACTTTTATCCATCCATTCACTCAATCAAAAACTTGGGGTCATTTTATTACCTGTTCCTCACGACCACATGGATTCAATTTTCAAAACACATCAACTTTTTTCAAAAGTAGCTCTCTGACCAGTCTCCCTGTATCAGTTCTTTCCACCTTGCTATCCATTCACTTCAAACCTTCTGGAGTAATCATTTTTAAATTTTGACCATATTTTAAACTCCTGTGGTTAAAACTTTCCAGTGGCTTGCTATTTTCCTTAGGAAAAAACCCAAAAGTAATTCCTACATTTTTCAACATTTGTCTTTCTCTCTAGCTACTTCTGGTATTTTAGACTCAATTCACAATTAGTGGGATTAAATAAAAGGTGGTATCATAGGTTTTAGAATCAAAGTTAAGCTTTCTAAATTCAGCAACTTCATTTGTTAAATGGGATTATTAATGACATCTAAAACATAGGGTAGTTGTGGGGATTCAGTAAAATAGTTTGCCATGTTTCCAGATAGAACATTCTTAATTTGCAATCCATAAATTAGGTCCCTTAAATATTAATAGGACCCAATTATTCTTTAAGGGAAACATTGATTTAATTGCTCAGACTTATGCCTGGGCAAGATCATTTTAATATTAATTAATAAGAATGTGCTATGCTTTATATTCATGTTTCCTTTCATCAAGAGGTACTTTCTAAAGGTTTATCCATATGTAATATTTTTTGAAATGTATACACATTTACATCATGCTTCTCTCCCCTGAGTATCCTTACCAATTTGATCTTTAAAATAGTATTAGCAGACAGATTCTGATAAAAGTATTAACAACTTATTTTATGGTATGTTAGCTTTGTTTCAATTTATTTATTTTTACATTAGGACTAAAACTTGAACAATTAGCAAGATTTTGAACTATAGTCCCAGGTAGTCTTCTTTTCTCTATCACAAGTAAGCAGCACAGCAGTGCTACCTCCATTAACAGCTTGCTTTACTAGGGTCCAAATCTGCAAGAGGCCCTGGGCATGCAGTGACATGAGGACTTGAGGTGAAGTCAAGCCATTTGCTACGCCTTTCATAGTGTGCTTTTAGCATGGAATTGAATCTTTAAAAGCATTAGTAAAAGAAGGAGCTCACTAGTCATGGGATCCATTGTTGTGATATCATATGTACCACAACTTAAAGAAGGCCTTTGAACCTTTAGTCTTGTTAATAGCCCATTTTCACCTTTGTCTATAAAATTCTCAAGCTCTGTTTCTCTTTTGCTATCCCACTATCTCTGCCCTTGTGGTTATATTTTCTTGAAAAAAATCAAGCAAAATGCTACATGAGTTCCCAAATCTTCATTAAGAAAGAGAAGGGCCATTATACATTTTTTGAGGAAAATATCTGGTCCATGAAGTGGAGCAAATTATTCTTGTGAGCTGTGGATCAGGGAATTTTATTTTTCAGAAGTGGGTATTCCTGCTTCCTAATCATTATAAATTCATATAGCATTTCATTCAGTTCTTTAAATCTTTATTCCTTTATCTTCATCTATGAATGTATGTGTTATATATGTTTATATTTTCAAAAAACTAAGTTTGAAATAATTTTGTTTTCTCTATTTGTCCATTTTCTATTTTACTGATCCCCACACTTATTTCTGTATTTCCTATACAGAATAATTTATAGCTGATTTGCTTATCTTGGAGACAGGGTGTCTGGCTTTGTCTCTTGGCCAAGATAAGGGCAATGGATATATGATGTGCTACTTAAAGTCCCAAACTCCAGTGTTGAGTCACTAAATCCACAGCAATTTCAAAGAGAGAGGATTACACAAAGTTTAAAGCATATCTGTCACTATCTGTGGCCCTTTACCCTCTTTAACATGGTGATCCCTGTCCAAAAGTACAGTTAAAAGTGATAAGAAATTTTGGTCTTTAGTCCATCATGAATATTCACTGTCAAAGAACAAATGGTCATACTGTCATTTCACAGTATCTTTGATAAGGACCAGCACTGGCACCTTCTGCCAGAGACTGTGGTATTAGATGGTGAACTCCTCAGCCATCATATGAACTACTAGCTCTCAAGTCCTGCTGATTCCTAGTACATTCCACATTAGTCCTGCCACATGTGGAATTATCATAGTTCTTTACTCTAGTCCCTGAAGCCAATTGCATCATGGGACATCTCCCTCCCTTTAAATCCTAAAGCAACATTTTACCCCACCTAGTTTTCCTTCATACAAAACAAGCCAAAGCTGGACTACTTTAACTGGTACCTAGTAAAACTGGGTTTTGGGACTTGACAGAGAAGGCATTAATAACTTCTGAAACGAAAGGGTCAGAATAGCCTAGAAAGGAGAAGGGTAGAGATACTTTGCCATTCTTCAGGGAGCTTTCCATGGGTGGTATTAGGAGACTGCCCATAGTAGCCTTGTAAATTATTTTGCCAAAAATTTAGATTACCTGGCAGAGAGTATGTAGTTAGAGAAAGAAGTCCCTCAAAGGAAAATTACCCCTACAGACCTTGACAGCCAAAATGCTTTTTCATATTAAAACTTGTCCAAACTCAGAACTTACACAACAAGGATCCCTGTTTCAGACTTGGCACCAGTGGGAAGAAACAGACTCTGATTTTAGGGGAGTTGTCAGAGGGAGCTGCCAAAATTCCCTGAATGGCTGCTTGGGCTCTGGGTCAAAGGGCTCAGAAGCTGTTAGCGTTTATTATGGCCTAAGGGTATAGATTGGAATCAGGGAAAGGAAAAGGCACATTGGAAAAGGCCAGGAGAAACCTGGCACAAACTACCAGGTGCCTCCCCACCCAAATGGAATCACACAGGGATGCACTTAATTACCCCAACAAAGATGTGACAACCTCAGTGAAGTGTTGTTACCAGGGAAGCTCTCCTGAAAAATGCTGTCCAGGGTCTTTTGGGGGGTCATTCACACAGGCATGTAGCTTTATTTTATCTGTTATATTTGATGTTATAATTAGAACATTGAGGAAAAAACAAGATTTTGTAATAATTGGACCTTGAGCAGGTGCAATGAAGAAACCTAGAAATGAGTGTGCAGCACCACTGTCAGCACCTTCCCTCTCCTGGTCACTAGTGATGGCCACAGCAGGCTTTCCGTAAGAGCTAAAGATGACTGCTTCCATTCCCTAAGCCCAAGGCCTGGGATTCTCTAAGCATCTATCTCCAAACACAGCACAGACTGAAGATAACACATGACTATTGAAAGAAATAAATATCCTAGGGAATGCTGTCTTTGCTCATGGTAAATTAAACAAAGGCCATGTTCTTTGGAGGATTGTTAGCACCAGGGCTGCAAGATTTTGTCTAAGTGTATGCCAACCTTGACCCTAGACATTTTGCCCCTCGGGTAGGATAGGGGGTGAAATTACAGCTGACTTCTCGCAAAACATCTACCAAAACAAAATAAGTCCCCATGGTGAAACCTGGCTTCTGTGGTCTAAGCTTGAGTATCCTAACTAAGGGCAGAAGCTCCCTGGGGTTGTGGGAGGGGAATGAATGAATCAGAAGTTCATGTCATTGAATCTGAAAGTTCTGTAGGTTTGTTTCACAGTTTCTTAAGACCCTGTCCCTACTAAGCCTTGCTGTACCCTCAGAACCTGTTTGATGATTGCATGATTCAGCACTTTCCTGTTTCCTTTGACCTGGGTAGGCGGGAGCTCTGTAGACACAAGAATTCCCATGTCAAACGTCTTCCTGAGACTGAGTTCCTCTTCGGCCTGACTTCCCCTCCATGCTGGTAATGTTTGCCCAAGCCCTGTTTCTCCTCCAGGACCAGCCTTAAGACTTTCTAGGTTCCCTGAGCTTTAGAATCCCCAGACCCCATATATACATACGCTCTAATTTCATCTGATTAGCATGGACGCTGGTACTGACTTGGTTATTTACAGTGGCCTTCCTGCCCTTGGCTTTTTTTCCTGTGGGGCTGAAGCCTCTGAAAGCAGCTTGTTATTCCCTCCCCACCTCCCACCTCCATTTTCCTTTTGAAAGGGAACTGTGTGCTCTGTGGCAGGGCTATAAGGAGGAGTCCTGCTCCTAATACATTCAGGTCATTCACTGTCTTGGGCAGGGTGACTCTCCCTCTGACTTGGGTGTCCCAGAGACATTTCTGCCCACCAAAGTGCTCTCTTTTTGGGACATTTAGTGGCCTTTCTCTGGCTATTCTTGCAGTCCAAATTTCAGGGTGCTCTTGCTGCCACTGGCTGCTACCTCCGGACTCTCTATTGGCATCCAACACCTGGGAAGGTGCTGGGCACCAATGATCCTGCTTTGGGGATGTTTGTATAAGTGCAATTAAATATCAAGATGATATAATATTCTGCACTAAGAAGATGCTTCTTTACTTCCTGCTAAATAGATTTCACCATATCATTTATTATTCTTGCTGACTTAATATGTGCGTCATAACGTAGAAGGCTATAAGACATTCAGAAAGCAGATAATGAGTGGAGATACCATAATTGCACCAACAGTTAAAGAAAATGTAAGTAGCTGGCAATGGTCAGACATTTTTCTCAATCCTGCCACATTTCCCTTTGTTCTTCCTTATCCAACAAATTTATACTTTATTTGACTAAAGTCCCCATTTACCAGTTCTGCTATTTTCAGAATTCAATCTGAATGTGAAATCTGTAATGACCTAAAACAACCCGCCTTCAAAAATGGGTAGCTATGGGTTGTCGTCTCCACAGTCACGTTGCTTCAGGTTCAATTCCCAAGTTGTGCCCCTGTGATGTCATCTGTTGGCAAGATCTGGTTGCCCTACCTCCCCACACATTTGCTGCTGTTCTTAGATGAGGTTTTTTACTCCATTCCTTTGTTCAAGCTCTCTTTCTACATTCCCACTTGTAGTAAGTTATTGAGCAAATCCTTTATCTAAACTCAGCTCATCATGGTTACTTGATTTTCCCTGAAATAAAAATGTGAGTGTCCTGGCCTAGAACTCAAGCTCATGCCCTGTTCCTATAGGATAAGTATGTGATGTGTGAGGGGTTAATTTTTCTAATTCCTTTAACCTCAATCATTATGGCAAACTGGGCATGGTATTTGGACAATAAAGCCAACTGAATTCAGGGGAGAGATTGCAATCTCTTGCATGCCACTTACTGTTGAAGACAAGTCTCTGCTTTCAAGTAGCCAGCCCTCAACAATCTACCAATAACTATCCTAATGTCTTTGTACCTTCCTTTCTCTCCCTAGACTGTTTTACTCTGGGTAAACATCTTAGAATTGGCCTTTCACTCTCAAGGTACTGCATCTTAATTTTTAAAGAATATGCTTCTTTAAAATGCTCATAAGTCAAGTAATATTTCCAACCAGTTCTCAATCTAAGGCAATTAAATAGATTTTACATTTTTAAATTTTAACATTTAATTATTTTTATTTGTTAGATGACTATTTCTTATCAATTCTATTTTTCAAGATAAAACTTCATTTCAGCTGATTGGTTCTTTAATTAATCTTTATACATCATTCAGATCCTGCAAGGAAAGAAAATCACTCTAGGTGTCCGTATTAGTTTTCCATTGCTGCATAACAAATTAGCAAAACTGGGGGGCTAAAACAGCACCCATGTACTAACTCACAATTCTGTAGGTCAGAAATCCAGACAAGCTTGATTGAGTTCTAAGCTTAGGTTCTCACAAGTCAAAAATCAAGATGTGGGCTCAGCTGAGCTCTTAGCTGAGGTCTCTGGGGAAGAATCCACTTCCCAACTCTTAGATTGTTGGCAGATCCAGTGCTTTGCTACTGTAGGTTTGAGGTCCTCTTTTCCTTGCTGGCTGTGGCCAGGGCGCCACTCTGTGCTCTTATAAGTTGCCCACATTCTTTAACACATAGCCTCCTATATTTCCCAACCAGCCTGATATGTTGAGTCCTCTTGCTCATCCATTTATCTAAATTCCTCTTCTGTTAGTAGTTGGAGCCAATTCTCTGCTTTTAAAAGGTTCATGTGATTTGATTTGGGACTGTTAATCTTCCTTCTGATTAACATAAAACCCGTTGATTATTAGCCTTAGTTACATTGGCAAAAATCCCTGATTTCCAAGTAACAATATAATTATGGGTGAGAGTTCTCAAAATATTCATTTTCCTGGGGATTATGGCATGGAATCTTTTTGCCTTTGACAGCAAAATTTCCGTAGCCATAGACATCCATGTAACATGTTAATGGTTCTTCATAATGGTGTTATTTAATGAATTAAGAGATCATGCACCATTGTTGTAACCATGAAACATGGGTTTTATCCTTAACAAACCAGAATATTAGATACCAGCAAACATATTGTTGAATGCTAGGATGTGAACATAACTTCAATAAATTTGACCTCCATGGATGCATTTATGATCCTAGATATTTATGTTCTGCATCTTTTTAGTAAGTCCAAAAGTTACTAAATTAAATAATTACCAAATTAAAGCTTTGAATGGGGGGAGATTTTTCAAGTCATGAATTATTCTGATGACAAGTAATAGGAAAATGCTAGTTACTTAGTGTATAAATTGATAAAGCATTTGCTAATAAAGTAGCTAGCTAGATCTAGGAGCATAATATCATTTCTTTTTTTCTTTTTTCTATTCAGTCAAAGTGCCTACACTATTTAGAACAGGATATAGGAATATTTATTTTTGTTTGACTTGCTCTTTCTTTTTTATTGATTTTTTAAAATCTTTTGTATCCATGTTTGCTTATACTTAGAATGATGTCATTATAAAGAACCCGAAGGAACTTTAATTCTAAATATCAGGATTAATTGAGACTCTTTAAGAAGATCTTGCTCCTACCTGCTTAAGAACAAATATCCCTTTAGCCTATTGTCCAACTTTCCTCTCATTTAAAAGCACAGCAAAGCCAAAAACTGCAATAATCTAAAAGGAAATAGAAAAAGAGAACAACAAAGGTTTTCATAGATACTTCATAAAAGTATTAGTATTCTGTCATTACTTTGAGGAATTGGGCACGATTTAAGGGAAAGCCTGAAGGTTGACTCATCACCTTAAGCAAAAAGTATCATTGAAGAATTTTCAATCAAGGGGAATTCTCTGATGGTATTAATGAAAACGGAAGTGGGGGGTTGTGGGATGAAGAAAGATGGTGTGTTATTTTCTTATTTTCCATTGTTTGGGTATGTTCTTATTTGATGAATAACAAATTATTACAAAACTCGGTGGCTTAAAACAACAACACATTTTTATTGTTTTACCACTACGATGTCTTGATACTAGAGATTTTTCTCCTTGGAGTGGATGGATGACATCCTCCAAAACATAGTCGTGCCCATTTACAAAACTGTCCTGAGGAGCTAGGCTTCTTAACCTGAAGGTGAAAAGTGATGGCTCCTGGAAGGAACCCACCAGGTGTTGTGGCAGGAAAATGCAGGAGGCAACTGGAAGTACCTTTAGACCGCATACATTTTGGGGTGTCTGTGATGTTTCCTGATATCCCTGTCCCTTCAGGGACTGCTCCATACCTCTGAGCCTGCCTGCTTTTGTGCATGATGTGAAGGACAGAGCCAGGGAGACTGAGGTGTGCCCACATGAAGAGATTTTCAGGGCCTGGCCTTCCTCCCTGGTTTGTCTTTCTGGATATCCCAGAACCCTCTGCCTAAGGCCTACTTTCTATAGAGTAATCGTGCCCAAGGCTTAATGTGCCCTGGAGTTCAGGATCCCCAGAGCCCACGATTTCCCTGGGCCTGGGCTTAGCACAGGGGCTGGTCTTGCCTTGGCAGTTTTCACTGGTCCTTCCTACACTTTGCTTTTTCTTTTGTGCCAAAGCCACTGAATAGTCCTCCTTTAGAGAGTCCCCCTTTTTCCTTTGGGGAAAAAGTAAATCACTGGCCTGGGCAGGGTAGTTCTTCCCTTGAACTTGGGCAACTGTCAGCCCTTTCTGCCTGTGGATTTGCTCTTTTTTAAGACATAGGTCAATCTCCTCTTTGTCACTGTTAGGAATGTGCTCTTGCCATAGCTTTTATTTAAAACCTGGAACTTAGGGAGTTCTCAATGGCACGGGCTGCTTCTCTGGCCTCCCAATAGACTCCCAGCAGCCGGGAGGCTGACGGTTCCCCACTAGCTTACTCTGGGGAAGTCAGCGTGCCACCCAGAAGTTAACCTTTCTAAGTCTAGTGTAAATGTAATTGGGCAGGTTTGGGGCAAGGGGCAGAGTCTATGAGACCCCAGAAACCAACCTGTCTGAGCCTAGGGTTAATGTAATTGGACAGGTCTGGGGCTTGGGTTGGTACTCTTAGTCAATTTCATGACTTAAATCTCCAAGTAGCTTCTCTGGGAGAGAAAGAGTCTAGTCAGGAAGGGTTGATTGCAGGGAACTTTAGTGGGGTTAGAACTGGCTGCACAGGTTAAGCAGAGGCTACTGCTGGTGGTGTAAAGATGATTGTGGTAGAGATGGCAGGCCAGTGAGTCACCAGGATTCCTGTCATGGGCCGCGATTATTGGGGTGTTGATGTCCTGGCACAGGGTGTGGGGAGGAGAAGAGGTAGTGTCCAGAGACATAGTGAGTCTCTGTGTAGGCTCTGTGTAGTGTATGTGTAGTAGGTCCAGAGTTGGGTACACTCTGGTGGATGGTAGGAAAAGGCATATTGTGAGATTGGACATCACTAACAAAAGTGCACTACTTGCTGAGAGGTATGCAGAGGTAAGGTTGAATGCAAGAAAAGAGAGCAGGTGGTCAGATCCAGAAGCAACAAGTGCTTAGGTGACAGAGAGGAGTCCAAATTTGAGGAAGAGACAAGAGAAAAATGGAGTGAGTCACGGTTTAATGGTTGAGAGGACTCTGTTAGCAAAGATGTGATAGCTGGTAGAGGAAGTAATAAGAAGATAAGATGAAAATGAAGAAAGGAGCTTCATGGCAAGAGATATCTTTGGGGACGAGGTGAGGATGCTCTCAAGGTGAGTAGGAAAAATGGGGATGGGAATGTGAGGGCAAATGCCAAGTTGGGGAGCTCTTGTGTTGGGAATAAGGCAAATGGTGGAGGTTACCACTGTGATGTATGGGAAGAGGGGCAATGTATAATAAGGAAAGCCGGCCAGAGTTAAAGGGAGAAAATGAGGGAGGGGACAGGACAGAGCCAGGATGATGGAGGGATGAGGGGCCTCCTCAGGCACCACCTGCCAGGGAGGTTGTCAAAGACAACAAAGTTCAAGGGGCCTCCTCAGAGGATCAGAGAGTCAAATAATTGTGCCCCTGGAGGAAAAAAAAAAGTGAGTGGGCAGAGACAAGTTCTAGAGAGGACTCAGCCATAGATGTTTCTAACTGCTCTCTTGGAGGGTGTGGAGGTAGCCTGGAGGTCAGATAGTGACATGTCAAAGGTGTAGCAGAAGGACCAGCATCTTCCACACAGTACCCCTGTTGTGTATGGTCAACTTGGGCAGCTGGAAATGCCCACAGATGACAGGAAGCATCTTGGCGGTATTGCCCACAGGGTGTTTGCACTGGGAGCTGCAGAAGACAGAAAGTAGAACCTGCAGTCAGAGGTAGAATTCTTGGTAAGCATGCTGGGCTGGGTAGGGGCTCCTGGTATACCATGCCCCAAACCATTCTCTGTATCCCTGACTTCCCAATAAATATTTCACCCTCATCCTGTGGCTTAATCATTGTTTTCCACTGTGGTCCCATCCTTCATGCACCCAAGACAGCTCTGGGGCGCTGTAATAGCACAAGACATCCTCACAAGTTTCAACAGGAAAGAAGGAGAAGAGATGAATCAACTTTCTAAAGAGGACACACATTCAGTGTCCCAACAGCTACTCCCTGGCAAGCTCTTCATGCTGGGAAATCAAGAGGCTGGGTTACATGTGGTGAAGGCAGGAGTTAACATATCTTTTATGGATCTACATGTAACAGCTCTTTGGTGGAGATTCTTAGGGAATTAGACCCTAAGAATTCCAAGAATGGGTAAACAATATCAAAGAGAGAATGGAAGCAATAGAGAGGCTCATATGTATGTAATGTTTTCCCATTTATCAATGGCTTTCACTCTAATCTCATGTGAACCCACAAATATTAAGGGATTTAATTGAACAAGTTATTTCAAAGGATGAATCATAGATTTTTTGCAATTAAATTCCTTTTCCATAGCAGACCCCAAAATTCCTGCCTCTACAACTGAGACTTGTTCCCTGGCATCTCATACATGTCCCCATCACCAGTACCTTCCTTTTTTCATTCCAAGGACAGGCAGATCAGGGATGTAAGAATGTCCCAAGGTTTGCCTGTCTTTCTGCCACCGTGGCCTCTGGGGCCATTGGTCTCTAAGGGTGACTTACTGTAATATCTAGCATCCTTAAAGACTGTGCAGATGCCAAGGGTTCTCAGGGATTGTGAGATACTGGCTCACCCGTGGAACGGGTGTGTTGGGAGAGCAGAATCTTCCCTGTCAATGCACTCTTTTTCTCCATCTTCTTGTCTCAGCACTGATGCTGAAAAGCAAGAAAACAAGGGAGGCATGGAACCTTACTCTCAATTGCCCTTTTCTGGAAAACTGTAGTACTTCATTTTTGTGAATAATGAATCCATTATTCTTTGTCTGTTTTTCATATTTAGGTGAATAAATTAATTTCTCTTTTCATCTTTCAGTAATGCAAAGAGTCATTTTCTGGAGGAGATTCTCAATTTTTTTTTAAATTTTATTGTGGTAGCATATATATAATGCAAGATTTGCCATTTTAATATTTTTAAGCATACAATTCAGCAGCAGTAATTTCATTTACAATGGTGTGCTAGCATAACCACTGCCCATAACCAATTTTTTTTCATCACCCCCAACTCAATTGATTTTTATTCAGCCATCCTCTTTTCAACAGAACACAGGCTCTCCTTCCTCCCGGAGCATGTGTGCTCCTTCCGATAGGTTGCTGCTTCCTGAGGGATGAGCCTGGACTATAACATTCAATCAGTGAGTCCTTCAGAGGCTCAGCATTGCTCTCCGTATCAGCACTAATCGAAAGAAAAGCTTTCCCCAGGGACACAGGACATGGGAAGGGACTAGTGAAAACGTTTTGAGGGACTCTCTTCTCCTGAGTATATCCTGAATTTCCTCAATATTACAATCTATGGCCAGTAAACCTCATGTTTGAGATTTAACTCTGGAGCCTTCTGCCACACTCAAATGTATGGTATTGGGATTTGGCTCTAATTCTAAGGTCTGCACTGCCCAACCTGTTCTCATAGAGAATAGCTTTTTCCTTCCTGATCTACAGTGTTCTTCTGTGCCAACAAAATGCATTTAGAACTGGGGGAAGCAGGATCGCAGAAAACAGTGAATCTCTACTGTGAGCTGGCCCCAGTGTCCCTGCCTTACCTCACTGCTGTCAGATGTTTTACAAATATCGAGACAATGGGATTCCTCTGTTGGTGGTGAATCAATAGAATGGAGACTCCCACCACAAACAAGAGGATGTAGAAGTAATCCAAGCCCCACATAGTTAAGGTTGAACTCAGCCAACGTGCACAGATGCTGCCTAGATTCGAAGTTCTCCACGATCTGAAGTGCCGTCTCTAGCATCTGGGCACTGAGAAAGCACGGTCCTGCCCAGTTAGAAACACCTATGGCTGAGACCTTTCTAGAACTTGTCTCTGCCTGCTCACTATTTCCTACCGGAGCCCAATTGCTTATAAATTAGTTGTAACATGTGGACTTTTAATGGAGAAAATAATATGAATTTGAGCCACAAAAATGTTCTTATTCATGTAAACATATCTATTTCAGTTAAAGAGATATATTTAAACATTTCTATTACAGGGTGCTCTTTTAAAAGCATTCTGTAAATATTTACACCCTTTAGGAGCATTAATTTAATGTACCTGGGTCCCCAACAGTAAGAAACAGATTATCATCAAAACACCCTTCTGTTTTTGAACATATTTTGAATAACCTCTGAGTTAATTTTTGTGTATAAATGCATCACAGTTCATTATAGCTTTTTTTTAAATCAAACTGTATGCCAATTTTATTATAACAAAAAACTTCCCCAGCTCTTTGATTTTGGAGGTAATCAGAATATTTAAAACTCTGATCTTTCTTCACTTGACTTTTGTACAAAACTAGCATGCTTTCTATTAAGCAAATCAAAGTGAAAGCATTATATTTTAAAAACATAGTATCAGCTATAAAAGGAGAAACTTTAGAGGGAGGGAGAAGATTTTAGGTTTAATTTCCTATACTTTTCTCTGGGTAAAAGCAATATCAAAAAATGATGACTGAACTAATCTGAAAGTAATTGACTTTTGATTAAAGAGAAGGGTAAAGAGTTTCAAGGATATGGGTTTAGAGAAGAAATAAGGCAAAATAAAGCATATTGCTTTACTGTGTATCCCATCTAAGAACCTAATCTTGCTCCTATTTTCTTGTTTAGCTTACCTTCCATGGATTCTTTTTATGTTCCACGCACTGTGCTAAGTGTTTACACAGATAATATTATTTAATCTTTCCAAGAACCTTATTGTATAGATGAGGAAATAAATATTTAAAAGAGGTTAAAAATTTTGCCCAAGTGCTGGGAAGAATACAACACAAGCAAGTTCCAGCCAGGATTGACAGACGATGGGAACAAGTTGTGGATCCTTCATGTGTCAAGGTTGGGGGATAATTCAGGAGAAGAGAATAGATGAACGTACTATCTCACACTTGCTCTGTTTTAGGCTCAGCTAACTTGAATTATTGTTATTACCATAAGTGTGGAACTGATATGCAATAGACTTCATAATAAACACATAGGACTCCAGCAAACTTACATCTACAACTTTGGAATTACTTGACATGTTCAGACGAAGCTTCTAATGGAAGAGGTTTGCTCAGGTAAACATTTGGTACCAGAATATTAGTGTATTTAAAACTTTACCAATCCCAATATCTATTACTGTTTTGCAAAGCATCTTATAATCACATTTCAGGCATCCCTTCATAAATTCTGCACTGCCTCCTCCATTTCCCACACTGTGCTGGCCTTATACCTTGTGCTGTGAGGACAGGGCCTCACTGTACAACATACAAGGGTCCCTAGCCTCCATGGTCCATTGCAGGAGGTGAGCTTATACAAAAAATAACTGCCATACAGAACAAAAGACTTTATGCTAGTAATTTGAATTATGTATTATATGAGCAGAAAAAATTATCAATTATTTCCTAGGAGTACAAGGATTGTCAGAAAACTCTTCCAGGTGTATGTGCTATTTAGTCTGTTCAAGAAGTGAGCTGTACTCTCGTCAGTCAGTGGCTACGTGAGGACAGGGAGCTATAGCAAAGCTTGAATTCTCCCAGCTTCTAACAAACATATTTTCACCAACATCTCTAGAACATAGATATGGGACAATGGCATTTCATGGTCCAGTACAAGATTTAACTCTCTATTAAGAAAGGGAAAAGTGCCCTCATATGACCTATCCAAACAAAAGCCCTCATTTGCTCTCCTGGCCCCTAAGTTTTCAGTGTCCTGTTTGTACTCCTCACCTACTACCACCCCCAAAAAATTGTTTTAAAAGAGTTATCAAGGGGCCAAGGTATGTAAACTATCTATTCCCTTTGAGATAGCCAAATCATCCCCTTATTTATGTGGCAACTGCATCCCAAGGATTCTAATTTTCCTCTTTTAAGTATCATCTTTTATCTGTGAACCAACATTTCCATGTAGTTTTAAAAGTGAGAGGTATGCTGCCCTTGCCTTAACACATTAAAAGCTTTTGTGTAAATTCCTTTGCTTTTTCTCTTCCTGAGAGGCCATGTGCTAAAACCTTAAGATTTTTCTTTGAAATTATAATTGCTACAGTTGTCACATTTTATAATCTAGTATCCAAGTCATGCTTCAGAAAGCAGTTAAACTAAACTTTAAAGCTCCTTCCAACCCCAACGTTATTTAATTCTATATGATTTTTTCTCTGAAAAGGAGGAACTTCAAGGGGAGGGGGAAGTTTTTAGGTTTAATTCCCCATAATTTTCTCTGGGTAAGTGAAATATCAAAAAAACAACAACACTGAATTAATCTGTACCCTAGAGGAAGAAGGAAGAAGTGCTTTCAAGTCCCATTGAAAAATAGTGACCCACTTTTAATGTGGATATAACAGAATGTTACCAAGATAATTATCTAAATGTCTAATTGCATATGTTTCTTTTTCAAGAGAGATTGATATTAACTACTTAAACTTTCTTGAATGCAATTGAAATAATTTTTCACTTGGAGAAAGTACATCAATTTAGGATTTAACCAGCTTTTAATGTCAAAGACCATTGACGAGGACTGAAGTTTGAGTATCGGGTCAAGCTTCCAGCCACACACTCTTCAATTTCCCAGTCTTTTATAAAAGGATAATAATTGGAATCTTCAAAATTTCAGAAAAGTTTGAAAGAGAGCTGTCTTTTCCACTCCAAACACACATATATATCCCAAAATACCCTCACAAATGGTAATTTTTGAACTATTTTTGAAATTTCTTGAAAACATCAAAGAAGCAAGGCACATTAAAAGCCGGGGTCATGTTCCTAAATCACTTGAATTTGAGAGAATTGTTGGGAGCCTGGAGAAGTTGAGGATTTCCTAGCAGGGAGCCCGTGTGTCCCTCAGGCCTTTGCTGCTGCAGACCAGCAGCCTGGGAGCATCCCCTGAGCGTTTTGCAATATGGAATCCCAGGCTGCATCCCAGCCCCAGTGAGTCAGAATCTCCACTTTAACAAGACACCTAGGAGATGTTTAGGCCCTTCCCTGGAGCAATTTTGTTTACCTTTATATTCTGTTGGGTTTGTTTTACTCTACTCATATCTGTTTTATATTTTAAAAATACTTCTCCTCCATCTCAACCCAAATGCTCATTAAGTCCTAGGGAACAGTTTACCTTTTCTTTCACACCTTCATGGAGAATCACTGTGTAATGTCCCATATCTGGCTGGACAGTCTATGACCTGAGAAGTTTTCAGAGAAAGTTTGGTAGTATAAATGCTTTTGTGTGGACCATACCATTTGTCAGATTCCCAGGTTGACTTGAAAACAGTTAAGTTCAAAAACCACTGCTTTAGTGAAAATTACTGGACTTGGAGATCAGACTTAGCTAGAATTGCCATCTAGAGCAGCCAACTACTAAATGTGTGGGTTTGGGGCAGTTTTTTAACCTGTTTAGGATTGCCTTTCCTCAGCCTGGCCTTTTATCCTTCTAGATGGCAGAGCCCATGCCAAGCCCACATGGCGTGTCTTCCTTGTAGCAGCTCAGTAAGCTTCCGCTGATACTCCACACTCCTCCCCTGCCTTGCACGAAGCACAGAAAATATAACCTTGTGAGAGTCTGCCAGGTCTGTCTTTTCACTTCTGCTCTCCCATAGTAAGAGAGTCTGTGAATTTTACCTGGGCATATAATTGTCTGGGATAAAGACTTTATTCCCCAGCTTTCTTGAATGTGTTCATGTGAAAAAACGGAAGTACTATGGGTAGCATGGCGCAAGTTTCCATTAAAGCAAACGGTGCTGGCTCCCCACACCCTGCCCTTGCCTCTTCTCTTACCTGCTATTTGGAGTGTGGATCTGTCACCGGGAGCTGGACCAGGCATCTTGAATCACAAGCTGGATGGCTTTTGATGAGAATCATAGAGCAGAAACACGGTAAAAGACATTGGACCTCTGATCATCATTTGCCTACTCATCAGCCTTGACCACCTGTCTGGAATTACATGAAAGGTTAATTTTACCCTGTTCAAGCTGTTATTTTGTGAGTTTTGTGATTCAGAGCTGAAATTAATCATAACTAATATAAACATCTTGCCAAAAGAAGAATAATACAGATAATGTTTGACAGGTGAAGAAAATATGGTTTTAAATAGTAGATTTCCTTTTATTAGCTGAATGAACATATACTTATCCATTCTATACATCTGTTTACTCATTTTAAAATGCAGAATAATAATATTTAGCTCATTTAGATGTTTTGAGAATTAAATGACATAATGCATATGACCCATGTGACCTGAGGGCCATGTCCTGCCCTCTTTCTGTTTCTGTAAATATAGATATATACAATTTTTATTTATTTATTTTTTTTGAGGTACTAGGGCCAAGGATTGAAACCTTGTATGTGCAAAGCTGGTGCTCAATCATTGAGCCACATCGGCTCCCCTGACTTGGTTTTTTCATTTGTTTGCCCGCTTGTTGTTTGTTTTTTTGTGTTTTTTTAGGAGGCACCAGGAACTGAACTTAGGACCTCCCATGTGGGAAGCAGGCGCTCAACAGTTGAGCCACATCCGCTCCCCTGTAAATATATTTTTATTGGGTCACTATTTGTCTCTGGCTGCTTTCATGCTACAGTGGTAGCACTGAGTATTTAAAACATAGACCTTGTGGTCTACAAAGCCTGAAATATTTATGATCTGGTCCTTTACAGAAAAAGTTTGCTGACTGCTGAATGAGAACGTAGGGAACTGACACTCCTATACTGATTATTTTCTTTTTATGCAACCATTGTGGTAAGATGTCTTGTTGTAAAGAAATTATCAACCCTCATTTATATAAGTACATGCTTAATACCTGTAAAATCTCATACAATGAGTATGTACGACCTACGGCATGTATCTAAGGCTGATGTGGGTTACAGCTTAGGAGCAGCTTACGAGCAGCTTACGAGCACAGGATTGGTCAGTACCAGTTGAAACCCATAAACTATTAATTACTATTATGGGTTAAAAAAGCAAACCCACATATAGGCTCTTTCCCAAGTAATGTTAAGATTCTTCTTCTCATGGGATGCAATGAGAAGGTCTCCAGGCATAATCAATTAATTTAAAGCCAATTGAGCTGATCTACCTCAGGCCCAAGAAATCAATGATTCCAATGAAATAAGCATCCTGAAACAACAGGTGGAAATGTTAAAAGATTCAGCTCCTTCTTAGCTAACACAGCAGTTGATTTTAAGAAATCCTATTTACCCCCATTAGAAACCCCTCTGGTGTTTTCCATGTATTTTTCTCTGGCTCTGACTGCAGAGCCTTTCAGGTTGATTATTTAAAGTGTGCCTGCCATCCATTACAATAGTGCTTTTAAAGCAGAGGCAAGCTTTGTTCCCTTAAGAAGTATTCCCAGGTGATGTGGTTAACAGCCTCAATATGATAAAGACTGTGATTTGGAGTCAGTAGATCATAGTTCAAATAGCAGCTTTCACAATTTCTTGTTCTATGATATTGGGCAAAGCATGTCTGAGCTTCTGCTTTCTAATCTGTAAAAAAATGGAAAATAATTTAGGATTAAATGGAGGTGATAAATATATATGCATACATGCACATACATATATATTTATTTACATACCTACACAGAGGTTTGGAATTTGGCTGGCCTTTATTAATATCAGTTCAGTTCTCTACTTTAAATATAACTTGAGGCATGGAAGAAAGGTAAAGACTAAGGAAGATATTAACAAAAATGAAAAAAAGAAAAATATTAATGGAAAAGACACAAGAACAAATCACGTTATTGTGATTAACGTAATTATTGGAACATAATAGTTTCTCAATGTTTGCTGAATGGATGTTGAGTGACTTTGAAATATGTATCTTTACCTAGTTCTGTGTGTCAGTTATTACTAAGGACAAGGCAATGGATTCCTATTCTTTGGAAAATACTTACAAGTAAGGGCAATGAGGTAGGGGACTTGTTGAATGGCAGTCCAATAAACTACTACAAAGGCTGAGTGATCAATTTCATTTGCAAAAGAGAAACTGGGCAATCACACACAGACCCACACACTATGTAGTGATGTCCTTCAAAGAAATATACATATAGATACACACACATATATGTGCGCATGTGTGTACACATATGACAATGTTACTGTTATCTTCTTGTTCTTTCCTGCCACTTTTTAAATCTTCAGGTTCTTGGCTAAGTGCATGCCAGAAGCAAGCAAAAAATGCTCTAGGAATGAAGAAAGGAGGGGAGCCTATGAAAGTCCCAAACGGGAATAAAAGAAGAGTTTAAAAGTTTGGAAACCTCCAGTTACCATCAAAAGGGATTTGGTGCTAAAGAAGATGTTGTTTCTCTCATTTTCTATTTCCCTGTAGTGATGACCTGTACAGCATAAAAAAATAAAATAAAATGAAATAATTTGAAAAGGATCTGTATGTTTGTTCAGAGCCACTCTATAGGCAGGCTTACAAGGAACAGAATCAAGAGGCATAAAATCTGGTGGTGTCAGCCTAAGCCTTTATCTTAAAATAAAGGGACAAGAAAACTTTTGTGAGAAGGTGACTGGGTCTGAGCAGTAAATAGATAGACCTATCGAGTTCCCAATGCAACCACTTTTTTAAAGGTCTTTTTTAAATACTGTGATAATGTAGTAAAGGCAGATAATGACCTCTTTGGAAGGGATGGCATATTACTTTTGAGGAGAGCTAGGGGGCCATCCAGTTCTGTTTCCCCTTTCCAGCTACATAACCTGGGTTAACGTAGCATTTTCTTGTAGCTTTGGAATAGATGGTTTTGAAGAGCTGTTTTTGCTCTAAAATACTCTTTGATGCTAGGAAATGGATTGCTTGAATCCTTAGGGGGGAAAACAAAACCTCAATTAACATGCAGACAAGATAACAGCACTTTAAAGACTTGGAGTTTCAAAATAATTCCCATCCCTCTGGTAAGGAGTCTAATGAGCAGTGAAATGACCAATTGTGAGCAAACAGATGGAAAACGGAAAAAAAAAGAGACCTCTAAATAAGTCCATCACCTAGATAATCAGCCCCTGAATAATCCGGTGATGACTGTATTACCTTTTCTCATTGCCTAATATTTAACAAAACTCACGGATGTTATTTCTATGACCCTCATGAGGTCACTTCTGTCAAAACACATGTTCTTCCATAATAGTCTTATATATAGGCAGAGAAGAGTAGCAAAAACACGGATTTCCCCCTTTTCCTTTCATTGGTGAGTATGTTATGCATCCACACAGGTTTTTCCTCTGCCTCCTGGCTTTTAAGCCATTCTGCCTTATCTGTGCCCATTAACAGTCTCAGAGAAAGCCATAGCCCCTTTCTCCTGGAATTTTGCTGCAATGCCCTAGCTTCTCACTTTGACTCTCATCTTTAGCGCTGCTTTAAACCTCCCTTTACACTTAACCACTTTTCTCCTCAATTCCAATAAGGAGCAACTCTAGAGTGCATGTAATCCAAGTTCATTTTCTATTTTACATATAGATACACACTTAATTTCATATGGTTAAAATCGGGGAGAAAATTCTGAACCATTGGAAATAGTGAGAGGATGCTGCAGAGAAAATTATTGATTTAACTGTATTTCCTCACACTTAGGGCACAATGGGCAAAAATAAACCTCAACTTTAATTCCAATGGTTGAAGTAGCCAAATAGACTGCTTTAAATTAGTGTTTTAGCTTGAAAGTATGGAGACAAAAAAAATGTACACTTTGTAAGACAAGATTTTAAAATTCTGTCTTCCTGTAAAAATCAAAGATAAAGAAAGGCAAGATGATGAATTTTATGTCTAATTCTGATATCCTTAAAGTTTTAAATCTTGTTTAATTTTTCATGTTATTTGAGCTTACCAGGTTGGGAAGCACTACTAAACCTTTGAGTTCCGTCAACTTGTCTCTTTATAATTTTTCCTCTACGTTGCTGACACATAAGAGTTGGGAAAACATATTTACCTTCCAACCCTACAGATTCCTTTGTCCTATTTATAACTTTTCTGATGAACACAAGAATATCATTTTTTTTCATATCCATACAAACAAAACATTCAACTCATTCCTCAGTAAAGAGATGAGTAGGTTTTAATGATCTGTTGAGGAAGCTGACAGTATTTTTCAAATTTTATTAATAACATTTTAAAAGGAAAGTAAACATGGGAAAGGATGTTGTGAATTGGAACCCTGGAGTGTTGTTGGAAATGGAAAATGGTGCAGGCTCTGTATCCGCCAACAAATGAATGGCTAAACAAAATGTGGCACAGGTGCGCAATGGATTTTGGGGCCATAATAAAAAATGAAGTTATGAGACACGTTGCAACATGGAAGAAACTTGGGTAGAGGTACTCACCCGTGGATGGGATATCTAGGGCGTGCTGTCTCTATGCTCTGGGTGAAGAGTACATGGAACATTAAGACTCCCCCCATGAGTGCCAGGGATTTGGCTAGCTGGGTCCACGCTGAGATCAGTGAGGTTGGGGCTTCCTCTGCCCAGCGTATACTTCCCTGGCTCCCGGCCTCTTACATCTATTCTCATTCTGGAACCAGGTATACTCACACTCAGGCTACCCAGACTGATCTTAAGGTTAGTGTAAGACTGGCTGTTATAAAGGAGACTATTAGACCTGAAGATGGGGCCCCAGGAGGTTGAAGTCAAGGTATAAACAGACTGCGTGGCCTTAGAAAAGATAAGTTGCTACAAATAGAGAATAGTGTCTCCTACAGGAAGTGGCTGCACACTCATCCTGTGAGGACTAGGTACTGCTCCCATGCCCCATTTTCTTCATATATGACCTGGCTGCAACCTGAAAGGGAAACACCTTAACCAGCTGACCTGGGCCAGTGCGGCCCCAGGGATCCCGACCAACTGCTGATCTGCCAAACGACCCTTTGCTCCATTTCTGTGCCTATGAATGACTACACCAACATGCCCAAATCACATTGCGTTAGACTTCCTCCTGGCCAAACAAGGGGACATACACGCTATTGTTAACACCTCCTGCTATTTGTGGGTTAATACCTCAAGGGAGGTGGAACAGGAGGTGACTACAATCCAGCAGCAAGCCCACTGGCTTCAAAGTGTACAAACATTCTCCATGGGATCTCTTCTGCTGGAGAGGTAGGGGGAGCATGGATGCAGCCATTGTTTCAGAAAGGCCTGATCATTAGCTTGCTTCAGACAGCAGGCGTAGGTGAATCCTTCCTAATGTGCTGCAGCTCCTGGTGTTCCAAACCTTCACTGTCAACATTGCTGAGAGCTGGTAGGCAGGACCCATCTCCACCTTCATGCTTATGTTGTAGAAGTTAATGGGGAGGAGTGGGCTAGGCCTGGTCTAGCAGTCGCGTGGTGGACTGCTGGTGAAGTCACCAACATGCCTAGTGACCGTTCCCTGGCCCTCACCTAAACCCCTCCTTTTCTGTTGTGTACAAAGCTATCAATATATTTCCATTCTGGAGCCCAGGGGAGATGTTAGGTCTTAAGGAGCAACCTGACCATACCTTAAACCCAGAGCCAGGAACAAGGAGCCCCAACTGCTTATGATGGCAGGAACTCTCAGGTGCAGGGACTTCTCCTTCTCGGATATATAAATGCCCCTGCCCTGGGGCAGCACAGAACTCTTTTCCACTTATTTCTGAGAAATAATATCAAAGTCTGGGAGAGGTCTAAAAACATAAAGACAAAGATGTATACATTAGACTAAAAAACTAGGTAACAAAGAAGTTTTTGATGACCCAAGAAAGAGCATGTGCAGAAGAGTGTGAACTATGCCAGACAGTCTTAAATTGAGGACAAAACAGAAGATGTAATGAGGACTGCCAGTGAGGTGATTACTTCAAGATGTTTGTTTTCCATCTAAATAAAGATGGTGGAGTGGGGGTGGGGGATGATTGGGTTCTATTAAAGGACTCCATGAAAAATAGAACCCAGAAATGAGTTTCACCCTATTCAAAGGCTGGATAAGTCAATAAGGTGATAAATAATAAGGCACTAGTTGAAAGGAAGGTGTTGAAGTATATTCTGTAATTATCTCTTCAACTTTCTGGCTTTCATATTACACCAAGCTTCTTAAAGGAGTGATCTGTCTATTTGCTATAACAGGTATGTAGGACAAACTGCAAACCAGGTATGCACTTCGTAGAAGGAAATCCATAGCAGGTACCTCACAATTTCTGTTGCTGCTATTGAGATAAATGTATGTATGGAAAAAAGAGGAGCCAGAATACAGATATTAGAATGAATACCTTTCTCAGGAATGGAATAGACAGGGAGAAGAGCTATTTGGGAGCATTAGCCAAAGGGTAGGAGTTTTCCATGACTAGGAATGGAAGGAGGGAATTCAAGACAAAGTAAATATTGCTAACTCTTTCAGTCCCACTATCTTAAAAACTCCTCTTGTGTGTGTTTAGCCTATGACACATTTGTTTAGTGGATTGTGAAATATGAAGATGCAATTTTATGATACTTACTAGAAACCACAGAATCTTTTGTTTTCTCATAAAAGGTAGTCTTATGTGTACCAATAAACTCACTCTGACACAATCTGGCACAATTTGATTTTACTGATTACCAAACACATTTATTTGATGAAGATGAAAGGAAGTATTTGTTGTAAAGTTCTGAGTGTGTTTTATTTATCTACCTGAAATCAGGATAATTGGGGCATATAGGAGGTACAGGAGTCCAAGCTCCTGGGATGTCTGGGCCTGAAGGGGTGGTTATAAAGGATAAATCTCAGGCAGTGCCAGATTAGAGTCAGGTACAAAGAAAGAGAATGGTTGCTGTTAGGGGCCTAAGTTATAAAGCCGAAAAGGAAGAAACTGAGTAAAGATGGATAAAAACAAAAGTAAATAAAAACAAGGGATGAGTTTGCTTTGCTGATTTGTTTGCTTTCTTTTTCCACAGTTCTTGTTGAAGCTGACATGGGCATGTTACAGAAAATCAAATGAGTAATTCTGGAGTAAATGCCTTCATATTGTGCATAATTGAGAAAAGAACAAAAAACATCTATTGAGAAATACATCAACCAGCATTCCTAATTTGGATGTTTTTTAACTACATCTAATGATTATTTGTCAGATCCTCCAAAAAGACAAATTCTAATGAACTATATAAACAAAATTTATTGCATAAATATTTGAAACATTTAAAAGGATGGGTAATTTGCAAATTAACAGATTCCACTTTAGGGCATATACTACTTGATTATTATTTCACATTTTCACTCACCTGGCAGCAGTTCATGGAATAAGGAGTAACATTGACTAAAATATCCTCAAGTAGAAATTTTAGATAGAACTTCAAGGTTTATCATTCGGACATTTACCTCCTTTTACTTTCCAAGCATGGTTCAGATTAAGGAAAGACATTGAATGAGAATCAAAATACAGATATATAATGCTTTTAAAATTTAGACATTTTTTATATAAAATGTTTAAAATAATTTCTATAGTGAACACTTGAAAGGAAAGCACACATTTTCATTAAAATCTCTCAATGAAAACTAATGTATAATCAGAGGACAATAATTGGTAATAACTATTGAGACCTCTCCATGGGATTAACACTTTTCTGAATGTTTTGTATGAATTAAATCACTTAAGTCTCAAACAAACCTCATGAAGTAGGTACACATATCATACCATTCCTATTTATAGGTGAAGAGACTGGTGAAGAGTGGTTACATAACTTACCCTAAGTTTTACAGCTAGTTATCAGCAGAACCAGGTTCTGAACCCAGGCATTCTGACACCCAACTCTCATCTGTAAACACTGTGTTATCCTCCCTCCCAAGAGAAGTGTCGAGCTCAACCCAGACTTACAAGGCTACGGCTTTATTTAATAGTGTCTCAGATAAACTAGAAAGAGGGAAGAGGTTTTACAAAAGGAACATAGAAAATAGGGGCTTTAAACATGGTTCTATTATCAACTGAAGGATTAGGAGGAAGGACTGAAGGCAAACACTCGTAAGCAAATGAGAATTATAAAAGGATGCTGAGCAGTTGTCTATCATTTAACCTCCTGGAAGGTGACTCTGTCCCATGTGGTTTATTACACTACCGGTTCCAATGTTTTTTCCCACAGGAGACAGCATGGATTTTCAGTCCATAGAATGCTTTTCAGGAGAAGTGTTTCTATAAATTGCATAAACACAACTTATGAGGCAGTGAAGTTGGCCCGATATGGGCAGGGTTTGGATCATGCTACTCCAAAGTCCTGGGCAATCAGCAGATGGTTATTTTAGCTTCCCAGGCTGCTTAAACAAATACCATTAAAGGATTCAGCTTCAACAGTGGGAATTTATTTGCTCACGGTTTTGAGGTCAGGAAAATGTCCAACTCAAGGCCTCATCAAGGTGATGCTTTCTCCCCAAAGATGGGTGTTCTGAGGTTGGCTGCCAATGAACCTTGGTTCTGCTGTCCACAGGGCAAGGCACTCGGTGGCATCTCCTGCTCTCTTTCTTCCAGGTTCCATTTCAGCTTTTGCTTCCTGTGGCTTTCTCTCTCTCTGAGTACTTCCATTCTCTTATAAAGGACTCCAGTAATAGGATTAAGACCCATTCTGATTGAGGTGGGTCAGTCCTTAACTGAAGTAGCCGTATCAAAAGGTCCTACTTACCATGGGTTCACACTCATAGGAATGGATAAAATTGAAGAACATGTTTTTGTGGGGTTCATGCAGTTTCAAACCACCACAACGGTAGAAGCTTGTTGGACACTTCATTTGTCACATTCTCCTCTGGAGTGGTAAAGGAGGGATTCTGATATGCATTAAGTGAACTATGAATAGCAGATTCATCGGCACCTTTGACTTCTCAAATTTAAGTATCATGGTTAACTTTTTTTTTTTTTGACTCTTAAATTTAATAGTTCTTTGCAAAAAGATAATCTCTTTAGGCTTTCATACTTGTAATAAATGCATCTGTTCTTCTTTGGATCAAACCTTCCATCCCGTGGCTCTCAGCCACAGTCCACCTGCTGAACTTACACACCTGTCTATTAATCTTGCTTGGAGTAGTTATATATAGAATATTTGAGCCTTTACATACTAACCTATTTTATTAGGCCAAGGCATGCTTCACACCCTGTTGAATAGATTCCTTCTGCAGTTGCAACCCTCAGATGCTGAATCAAGAAGTCAAGATATCTCATCCAGCTGCTTTATTTTCCTAACTCAAACATCTTTGGGAACCATGAAAACCTGAATTATGTTGCTTGGACAAGTTTCTTTGACTCCAATTCACAGGTTTCAATTTTTCTGTGAGTAGACAAAGAGCAGATCCCTAAATGAGAACAAATTATTTTCTTTACCTTCCTCACAGACCATGTTAGCAAGATTGGGACAGAGTATCTTCAATGGAAATGGACCTCATGCCGTGGAGCTGCAACATGTTCTTGTATCCGCTTCCCCCTCCCACTGGGAGGACTTTGCTCATAGACACAGGCTATTCTTGCTACTTCTGCGCACTGACATCAACAAAATAATTTTGGTCACTTTGCAGCTACCAGGCCTTTGTGGTTTTTCTCAAGGCATTACCTCTTCCTGTAGCTGACTCACTGGAGTGCAGGCTTACTACACACCAAGGCCAGGCAGGAACAGAGAACCACCTGCGGAGTGGAGTGCTAATACCCAATCCCTCTTCCGATGTTATCAGGGCAACCACCAAGGCTGCCTATAACTCCTGCCCACAGAACACGTGAAATCTCTAGCCAGATTCGTTTTCCACCTCCTGGAGCATCAGGCCCAAGGTGCCCTGTCGAGGACACTAGTTGAGGGAAGGACCGAGATCATCTCCCGGAGCTTTTACAGACAGTGAATAGATGTAAACTGGCAGAGCACATATCACTCACAGCTTCCCTCCAGAATCAGGAAACATCATCTTGGACTGATGTTAATCCTGAATTAGGTGGAGGCAATGATTTGGCAGCCACGATATTCACTGATCCTCATTCAATATCCCCATGAATATTGGTTTGTGAGGAAGTTCATGGTTAACTCTTAATCATTGCCTTCTCAGTCTTCCAAGGACAAAGTGGGTTCATAGTGTGAGTTTTTTGAGTGCATAAACAAAGTGTAGACTATGACCAAAATTCTGCTTCCCTGTAGTAGAAGCCACATCAAGGCAATTAAGAGAATTATTTTCACAAGTGTAGTCAAATGCATGGGCCTTGGTGCATTGCACCAGGTGACTTTAAGGTGAGAACAGATAGTGACAGCATGATGTTTGCCTTGTCTTTTACACTTTTTAAAAAAGTTAATTTGAGTTTAATGAGGAGTTAAGGCAAGGAATCTGGACAGGACCATTTTTTGATAAGGAGTAGGTCAAATGGGAAGCAAGGTTACACAGTATTTAGTAATGCAGGATTTGAATTTGGTTTGATTCCCAGCTCTAACTCTTACTGGAAGGAGGTTTGGACAGGCCTCTTCGGACATGTGTAAATAAAGATGGATGCTATGGTAAAGTCTCCTTTGAAGATCTGTGGCTTAAAGAGCTCCATTTTCTTTTTTCTGAAAAGCTCAGAGCATGAACAGTTAAAATATACTTCGCACTGAAATAAAGTAAAAGGTGCACTCATGTGCACTGGACACAAATCAACTATTCATTGATAGTATCCACAAAGAGATGAGGACTGTTATAGAAAATGCATAGGCATTTTTATTTGTTTATTTTAGAAATTGTAATAATTAAATTTATAGAGCTAAAACAGAGATAAAAAGTCCTACCTCCTGACGTTGTGTATGATAGTCCAGTTTATATTTTGCAGTACATTAGATGGCATCAGTCTGGGAAGGAATTAGCCTTTTAAAAGAAATCACAACTCCGATAAAGTGGAATAAGAAAGATAAGTCTCCTGAAGAGAAATGAAAAAAAGTGGAAATCTTTGCATGTAATTCAATGAAACCCCATAAGGAGATATAAGGGTAGTGATGAAAAAAATTGTAGAATAAAAATAAAACTGGCTTTCTCTTGGATATAGTCACAGTACATCCTGATACTAGATTGCTTGTAAATGCAGGTATATGCAACTTCATGAACAATTCAGAGTTTAATGGCAGAGAAACTCCAAGACTGTGATGACATGAGGCAGCACATCCTTCTAACCCAGAGTGTATGCACCATGATTAGAAATCAGAGAAATAGAGTTAGTGACAAAGATGCTTATCAAAGATGGCTTTTACTGACAATAGAAAAATCAAAGAAAAAGTTGTGCTCTATATGTAGGTTAAATTCTATCATTTTCTTCCAAACAATGAAGAGGACATTCCAGATGCCAGAATCATTATTTCCTAGGAATTTTGAACATAAAAGTAGTATTTAAAATATACATTTGATTTAGTATTGAGATGTAACATGTTGAAATCATTATGGGCAAGCAGTAGAGATAACCAAAGTACATTTTGGGATATATTGAAAAGAAAGTTCTCATACTGTGGTTCCTTAAAAAAAAATGACTCTCATTTTAATTAAAAAATAAAATGGAATTAAAATCAGATGAAAGCAATACATGTTATAAATATGTGTGGTTAATTGTTCTCAGTGTTCTAAGATTGATGCCATTTGATTTAATCTGTTATCTTATATCAGCACTGTGTAAGTTGAAATTAGTACGCAACTTACAAATATGTAAAAAGGAATATATGTATATGTATCATTGTGCCAGTCAACAGAAAGGCATCAAAATTCACTTTATCATTTAATAACAATAGTTAAGAAAAATAAAATTGATTGGAATAAATTTGAAACATGTCTTGAAATATACCTAATTTCTCCTACTAACTTTTTTTCAGAAGAAATGGCAAATATAGGAGTAAGAATTAAGGAGACAAGCAGACTTGAGATCGAGTATATCGAATATATTATCACATAGTGTAATATATCAAGTAGAGTAAGCATATACAAGAGAGTAAATATACCATTAAGTCTAGCAATATCTACCTCTATTGTGTACAATGATGTTTTGAAGGTGTTTCCTTGTTTGTTAAAAAAAAAAAAAAATGGTAGTACTATTCAATTACAAAGCACAACTAATAAAGACTTCGAAGCCATATTCCTACTTTCTACAAGGGAAACATAAATAAAAGAACAATTACAAATCACCATGTAGACATATAGAGCTCCAGTTCATTCACTTTCCCCCCGTACAAACTGTGCCAGTAAAAGCACAGTTGTCCCTGCTTCATCTACACATGTGAAAGGGTTTTCAAGAATGTATACCTAGGAGGTAAATTACTGGGCCAAAGGAGTGTGCATTTTCATTTTTACTGAAGATTGTCAAATTGCTTAGGGAAGCATGACAACAATTCAACTCCAGAAAACATCCTCTCCAATTTATATTAGTAGCCTTTTAAAATTATTTTTCCTCCCAGCCATTCTCAGCTGGGGTTTCTTACCTGAATCACAGAACACATAAAATGAATTAAATGGCTATCTTCTCAGTTATCCCAAGGATGGAACTAAATGAATTGGAAAGTTCATTCATCTACCCGTGTGGAAGTGTTACAGATATTGAATGCCTTCGGAGGTTATGTCTTATACTCTCAGGATCCTTGGTTGAGAAAAGCTGCATCTTGGGAGGGAAATGATATCTTAGTGGAGAATTAATTTGCATTTTTCTGATTAGTATTAAGGTTGATTTCCTCAATTCCTATATAGTCCAGGGTTTCAATAAGGGCTAAGCCCTAACTTACTCTATTTAAAATTCCAAATGATCCCATCTTCACTATCAATCCTATTTCCCCTCTCCCTGCTTTCCACCTTCTAAAACACTAAGCAATTAAGTTAATTCAGTGCTCATCACCTGTTTCCTGGTGCTATGTGTATGCTACACAATGCTGGGGTCCTCATCTATTTATTCACGGATGGAACCGAAGCAGCAGTATTTGGATAATGGTAACTATGCAAAAAAGTTATTGAATAAATGAATGTTGAGTGTCTTTTCATGTTTATGAACCCTTCATTCTTCCTTTCCAGGGACTTGCCTATTCATTTTTTTCACCTATTTTTCAATTTTTTGGTACTTCTTAGGAGTTGTGACTCATGCTGCTATGAACATCCTATGAAAGTTTTTTGTTAATTTGTTTGAACAGCTGTTATCAGTTCCTTTAGGCATAGATCTAGGAGTAGACTTGCTGGGTCATAGGGAAATCCTATGTTGAACTTTTTGAGGAACAACCAAAATGATCTTCACAGTGGCTGCATTATTTTACATTGCCACTAGCAATGCACGTGGGTTCCCATTTCTCCACATCCTCACCAATACTTATTATTTTCCATTTTCCATTTGTTTGTTTGTTTGTTTTGTTTTGGTGTGTGTGTTTAATTGAAGTGTGGGATGATATCTCATTGTACTTTTGATATGCATATGCATTTCCCCCGTGACAAGTGATGTTGAGCATCTTTTCATCTGCTTGTTGGCCATTTGTATAACTTCTTTGGAGGCAACATTTGTTGAAGAAGCCATTCTTTCCCCATTAAATAGTCTTGGCAACTTTGTTGAAAACCAATTGATCATAGATATACTGGTTTACTTCTGGACTTGCAATTCTAATCCATTAATTTATACGTATATCCTTATGCCAAGATCACATTGCTTTGATTACTGTAGATTTGAAGTAAATTTTCAAATTGGAAAGTGTGTGTCTCATGAGTGTTCAACTATATGAATGCTTACTGACTAATAAAGTTGAATATTTTTTATTGGCCCTTCAGAGATAATATTTACAAAGTATCTTTTAAGGTCTTCTGCCTATTTTTCTATTAGATTTTCCTTTCATTCTCATTCATTTGTAAAATATCTTTTAAAATGTTGGATATATTTGTCAAATAAATTATGAGATGATTAGTTGTCTTTTCATTTTTCTAACAGGATTTTATAACAACAGTTTTTAATTTTAATACACTTACTTATTAAATATATATATTTTATGTTTACAATGAATAATATCCAATATGTCACTTATTTTTTAAAGATAGTTTTACATATTATTTAAGAAACTTCTTCCTTGTCCTCCTAAGCTTGACTTTCAAAGCCTTATTTTACTTTCAACAATTAGATCTGAAACACGTCTGGTGTTTATTTTTTTGTGGTTTCACATAAAGTACCCAGATACATTTTTCATATGTATATCCATCTAACCTATCAATATTTGTTGAAATGAACATGCGTTCTTTAATTTACAGCAACAGCATCATTGTCAAAAATAAGGTGGCCATATATTTGTGGGTCTCTATGGATTATTTACGTCTGTTCCATTGGTTAATGTGTTCATTCTTAGTTTCTGTAAATTTTAAAAGATCCTCTGCTTATTTTCTTCTTCTTCAAGATTATTTGGCCTGCCCTAGGGCCTTTGTAGTTTCATATTAATTTTAGCATCATTTATTAATTTGCACTCATGGAGATACACACATTCAATACTTGCTGGGAATTTGATTGATATTACATTAAATTTATAGGTATCAAGAATGAACTACTTTATAATATTGAATCTTTTACCATCTTTCCTTTTTTTCCCTACAAGTGTTCTATTTCTGAAGGTATTTGAATTGATATGCTGGTATTTGGTGACTTTTTTATTCTAGTATTTTTAAAGAAGGGAACACATGAATTATAGTTCTTAGTTATATTATCTTAATATTTACAAATGTATGCTCATTGTCTTTACACTACAATAACAACTCAATTGGAAATTAATCACAGAAGTCAGTAGAGACAGATTTAAAAATTCTTGAGGAAAATGTGCCTTACCACTATTAAGTGTTGATGATTGGATTTCCTACTGTCCCCTGGTAGGCAAATTGTTTTCTTTGCATAGTTGCCTGAAAAATTCTTTCTAGGGAGCACATGTGGCTCAAGCAGTTGGGTGACTGCCTCCCACATAGGAGGTCCTAGGTTCAGTTCCCAGTGCTTCCTAAAGAAGACGAGCAGACGACAAAGAGACAGATGAGGGAGCCATCCCGGGGGTGGGGGCGTGGAGAATTTTTAAAAATTATTTTAAAAAATTCTAAGTTCTTTATGTTCAATAATGAGGCCACTTCTAACTAAATGCAATCATTCCTTGACAATTTGCATTGTATATACTGACACATTTTATCTGTAAGTTTGGCTTTTCTTCCTTCAGGAAAATTTTTCTGCATCATATTTTAAATACTTCCTTGATTCCATTTTCCAGCATATAAAATCCATTTCCTCATGTTGGATTATTTCTATCTATCCATAGCAGGATGATCTCCTTCTACATTTAGTTTATAAATTTTCACCTCCTTTCATTGTGATTAGGTCAGTGCTTGCCACTGTCAGCAGTCACTTTTAATTCTGGTGAACATCTGCTCAGTCATTTGTGCTTCTCTTCTTCTTTGGTCCATTCTGAGGAGGCTCCGTGGCTTCCCTCTGCTTCTTCTCACATAGTCATGGATAGCACCCACAGATAGTGGCCACTGGACCATGATCTTATTTTTTTGTACTTGGAATTTTTCATAATGGTTTATCATCTAGTTGGGAAATAGTATGTGTTTTTAGATTTGTTTGGTCTCATTCCCCTCTATTTTATATGGGATTTTAAAACTTGGCCACCCTTGTGACAATTTCCCAGAACTCATATTTTATTCTGTTTTTTACAGATGCACAAAGAACAGAAGTTTAATATAACAAAGACACTTTGTTGGTTGATGCACATAATGTCAATATTTGGAGCAATTTTTAGGGCTTTCAAAAATGGCAATAATGATAGCTCTGTACAATATTTAAAATAATTCAACAGGAAAATGAAAACTACCTTTATACTATAGTTTCACAAATTGTTCTAGAACACCAAATTCATGTTCAGTTGCTTTTTCTTTTGCTTTAAAATAAGCTACCAGTAATTCTAATCAGTCTAAACAATATTGTTCCTGGACCAAATACCAACATTCATACTTGCAAAAATGTTTTGCAATGGTAACTTGGTCTCCAAAAAGAGCATAAAATAGCTAAGGAAAGAATATTTTCAAATATTGTGACTGACTTTTGATACTCCCTTATCAGCAGAAGTACTGGCAAAATACCAGATATTTCTGATGAGATTTACTTCTTTGGTATAAGCATGAAACTGTTATTGCCAGCTTGCCATGGCAGCTTCTTCATAAACCAGTAGTGAACCCAAGGAGTATGAGCGACATTGAAGTTTAGTACACAATTCAAGGCCGGCAAGAGCGATAAAATAAATGTGTGTTGTTTTTTAAATAGGAAAAGTCAACACTAATATTGCCCTAGAGAAACTAACACCTACTTAGAAGATTTAACGTTAGCTTCATAATGGCCAAAATTAAAACTTGTAGCCAGAATATTTAACTGTCTTTTGGAATCATAACTAAACTTACAGTACACAACTATGTGAGGACTTAGATCCTGGCATAAGAGACCAACTCCTCCCACCCTTCCAGAGGTTGGGGAAACCAAATTCTTTTCTCCCCACAAAGGCCTGAACTTTATACCACAAAATAAATCAGAGCAAGAGGTATAAAGCAAAGTACCTCTTATAATGTACCTCTTAGTTCTTTTGCGTTGTTTTTCTCTGTGACATAGACAGGTATGCTTTTGGTTTTGGACTCATCCTGAACTGCTGGGTACCACTTTATTTGAGCCTTCTATACACTCTGCATATTGTCATTGTTTCCCATTATTTTTAAACATTTCAAGCATAATTATTTTGTAAACCACTTGTTATAATCAGTATCTGTACTGTATGCACATTTGCTGCTGCTTTCTGTAATTTCTTTTGACTCTTGCCAGGGGAAGTTCTAGGATTATGGGTCGGGTATACTTCTGAGACAATTATGGGTCAACATGGCATTTCCATTTTAGTTTCAGATGAAAATATATTGTATTGCTTTTGTTTTCTTTTGCTTGGACAGTTTTAACTGGGTGGTGGTGGTTGCTGTCCATTGAGGACTCTTGCTGTCTTGAGAACTCATTAATGCTCTTCATAAGGTTATCGCTTTAAAGACTCTATTATTGGTCTGTTTTCCAGTAGAGGGCATTTCAAAATATTGGTTTTACTTAAATTGCATTTAAATTAGAAGTAGCACTCTTTAAAATTGTATTTAGTATTAGTGTAATTTACAAATTTAAAAAAATAAATCACTGTAAAACATACATGGGCTACTTTCTATTTTTAAATTAAAATTAATTCACTTCAGAGTGAGATATTTAGAAATAAGAAATAATATACTTCTATTACATTGATAAGAGTAAAAAATAAAATAATAAAAACAGGTAGTAACTTGTCCCCAGTTACTTCTCAAGTCCTGTTTCCAAAGGGGAAAGTATTTAAACTTTAAACTCTTGAATTCATTGGTGACCTCTGTATTCTAAAATATTATTCTTACTATTTTTCAACATTTGTTAATTTTAGATATTTAATTTTACCTCTACTGTGAACAGTCAGGACTTGACTTTCACAACCAACAACATTTTCATCCAACCATCATTTAAAAATAATTATATCACAGTTTTGGTTAAATTTATGTTGTGTATTTGCACTAATACAACTTTGTAATTATTGCCCTGAGTACCCCAGATTTGTATATGTGTGATTGTTTATGACACTTTAAATACTTTCTTGGGATTACTAGTATTCTAAAATGTCATATTAAAACATATTAATTATATTAATTAATTAGCATATTAAACATTAGGATTTTCTGAGGGACTTTTTAAAACAATGAATCCCCCTGAAGTCAAGGGAGAATAGGTAGAAGGATGTGGCCTTAAGTCTAAATTTTGAGGTAAAATAGTTTATGGAGGAGCTGTTGATGCTGAAGAAAACTGGCACAGAAAGTAGCTGTCACTTCTGGTAAATTTTCTTACAATTTGGTGAAAAAGAACTGGATTTCCTGAGCCATGGCCAATCCATTAAAATCAGAGTAGCACGGTTGAAACTAAAGTAAGTTAGACACTGTATGTCTAAAGTAATTTTCAATAAAGGACTGTATGTCTAACAAATCTGTGACATGGCTGCCTCACATGGGTAGATAAAACACACAGATATACACAGGCAGACTTATTCATATAAATCAACAAAAATACCATAGTTTCTTTTGAAAATTTTTGAGTCAATAGGAATTTCAAGGGAAAGTTAGAAAGTAGATGAAAAAAAATCAAGAAATCCTTCATAAAGGGAGTAACAAATGGTGTGATTAAAAACAAACAAACCTTTTTGTTGTTTTTTTCTGTTCTTCTGTGTGTGTGTGTGTTTGTGTGTGTGCTTTCCCAACAGCTTGGATTATGTTAGAGGGAGGGTGTCTCGCTGTCTCCAGGATGGAATTGTGTGTGGTTGTGGTGGGGTCTAGGAAAAGTTGAATTGCTCTGTATGATGAAATTAGAAGAGTTTAAACTGCTGGAGGAAGTTTGAGGACCTGGGAAGCAGAGGAGGGAGGGAAAGGTAGAGTTAGGTTCAGCCTGGGAGAAGGGGGTAGGTGACAGCCCACTATGGCAGAGCAGGACAAAAAAAGATTTGGGAGGAAAAACATTTCAAAGAGGGATCTATTTTAGTTTTGCTAGGAGTATGTAATGCACATTTCACTCATCACTCAACTGTATTTTTAGAAAAGCTACATTTCTTATTGATTGTTAAGTGTTTTTTTGGTTTGTTTTTGTTTTTGTTTTGGTGAAAAAGGAATGTTTGGGAGAAATTGAATAGGGGAAAATGTCAATAAGTCAGTAGTGACTCAACTAAGTCAATAGTTGAAAAACAGTGTGATTTTGCCTCCCAGCCACCTGCCGCTCTGTGCAAGGCCCCTCAAACACTGCTGGGTTTGATAACTTCCTGCTAGGTGGTGCCTGGGAAAGCCCATCCTCCCTTACTCCACACCATGCCCTCCGTCATTTGTCATTCCCTGCCTTTTCCTCCTTCTCCCCTTATGGCCTCCCCCTCTACATCACGACTGTACCTCCGTCACTGGCCTTATCCCTTACTCCAGAGCATACAGCATTGGCTCCCACATTCCCATCCCCATTTTTACCACTTACCCTGAAAGCCTCCTCTTCTCTGCCTCCAGGGTTTCCCTTGCCCTGTGCCTCGTTTCCCATTTCCTTTTCCTCCCATGACTGGCTGTTCCATGTCTGCTGCAGGTGGTTTCTGGCCCATTCCATGCTGACTCCCTCCGTTTTCCCCTTTCCCCTCTCTCACCCATGGGTTGCTCTGTATCACCGGAGCTCTTGTAGCCTCTACACCTGACAATCCCTTCCCTGTCCTTACAGTCACGCTCTCGCCAGCGCCCTCTCTGCCAGCATTGTGCTTTTTGATCCAAGCTGCCAAATTGGCAAGGGGCTTTCTTTCACCCCAACAACTTGCCCTTTCCTCCCTTCTGACATAGGCAGGCCATTATGCATTTTGTCAAAACCTATAAAATTGTGTAGTGCAAAGTGTAAACCATAAAAAGACAAACAAACAAACAAACAAAAAACCAACCCTGAATGATGTATCCTCCTTCCTTCCAAGGAGTACAATAAAAATGTAATCTTGTTTGAAGCCACTGTCTTTTGTGGCAATTTGTGTTTCATCAAACAACTAATACACCAAATACACAAACAATGAAAAAAAGAAAGATCCAAAACTCTTTACCCTCCATCCCACATCCCACAACTCTCCTATTTCCCTTTTTGTTAATATAAACAGAGAGTTTTCCTCAGTTTGTAATTGATGGATGTCACACTTTTTGAGTGTGTAAGGAGTCAATTATCAGGCATTACATCAAATTATGTCCATAGTGAATTATATTTAGCAGCAATTTCTCAAAGTTTTGACAGGTTGTTAACACTTTTATGGAGTGTCTCTGAAATCCTTTGTTTTCATCTTTTGGTTCATTTTTTTTTTTTTTTCAAATTCCGTATTGCAGATTTGGGGGCTCTTTTTTTTTTAATTAAAGGACAGTTGGGCAAAGTGTTAAAGGGATTGTTCCTGAGTACTTAGAAGAGAGACCTTTGTAAGAGCCCTCACTAACCCTGACCTTTAGACATAATGTTACATGGGTTTCATAAATATTATGTGAGGCCAAGCAAGCATGCATATACATAAGTGATAAAATTCAATAAAAAAATCAAAACCAAGTCAAATAGAAACAAATTTAGAAATATGTCTCCTTCTAAACTCTGTAGGATCTTTCTTTAAAGAAATGTTTAAAATGTTCTCATGCTCCTGGATCTAGCCACTTACTAGCAAATACTTTATATATTTTTACATTAAATAACCAGCATTGTTCTGCTATTTGGCACAGAAATAATTCATGACATGAAAAAATTGTCTTTTATTGAAAGCTTTTATTTGGTGTTTCTCAACATGGATTTAACTGTGTTTAATAATTTTTGGGGAAGCGGGTGTGGCTCAGTGGATAGAGCCCCCGTTTACCATATGGGAGGCCCGGGTTCGC
>JAQZBX010014029.1:0-39092 GCA_029593785.1 Cabassous unicinctus | reverse complement strand
TTGTAAACTGATCTGTTAATCTGGGCATGATTAGGTTATGATTAGGGCATTGAGCCCCACCCCTTTGGTGGGTGGGGAATCGAGTATAAAAGGCAAGGCAAAGAACAGAGTTGAAGCAGTCTTTTGAGAAGCAGTCTTTGAGAAGCAGCTTTGATGTTGGAAAGAAGGCCCCAGGAGAAGAGAAGCGAACCGTTCGCCTGATCGCCTACAGCTGACCTTGTGGAGGAAACAGGAGCAAAGCCCGGAGAGAAACGCAGCCCCGGGAAGAGAGGAAGCCAAGAAGCCTGAACCCTGGGCAAATGTCGGCAGCTGTCTTGCTCCAACACATAACAATGGACTTTGGTGAGGGAAGAAACTTATGCTTTATGGCCTGGTAACCGTGGACTTCTACCCCAAATAAATACCCTTTATAAAGACCAACCCATTTTTGGTATTTCACATTAGTACCCCTTTGGCTGACTAATACAGACCACATGTTCCAGAAATTGGGGAGGTTCTCAGATCTGGGCCCAGCCCCTCTTTTAGTTGCTTCCTATAACCTACTACCTCCTAGATCTGCAAGGTGTGAGAAGACAGCAGGCCTTGCCTAACGGCTGCTTACTTAAGGGGCCGCTGGTTGGGACATAGCTGTGAGCCTTTCTCCTCGTGTACCACCACTCAGCTGTGGATTACAAACTGCATTATATTTTGTTTCTGACGTCAAATCTATGTTTAACAAGGGTTACGACTGGCAGCTCAAGATTGGTAGATTTCTGCTTTCCATATGTTTTATAATTATTACGTTACGTCCGCTCAAGCATTAGATCCCTAGTTTGCCAGCTGGAGGTGTACTGAGGGGGACAAGGCCTTCTTTTTAGCGAAAAAAGATTCAGACTTGCATGAATGGGTGGCTCCCCTTTTGTACAGGTGAGCATTTCGTATCGTGAATAATATTGCCTGCAACATAGTTCCGCAGTCAGGTCACTTCCCTGGTCCCTCTAGGAGAGCGGATTTGCCAAGGTATGTTAGAGCCGGGCAGGCTGTGCTGGGCCTGGCTTTGGGCTGTGCTGGGCACCTTGGCTGGCAGGTCCCTGAGGAACGTTTTGAAAAGTCTTTCTGGAGGCAGGAGTGATTAGGAGCTCAGGCTCCGGGGTCACACTGGGTGTAATTCTGCTTCCACCCCTTAGTAGCTGTGTATTCTCCATCTATACAATGGGAATAGTACTGACCTTGGGAGACTCAACTGAAACCTTTGCCAGAAGAATCAAATGAAAGCATCAGAGTAAAGCGCCCATCACAGAATGCATATGCATGCAAATATAAATATACATGTATGCATACATAAGCGACAGGGCTGAGGAATCCCAGGGGTGTGCGCTGCCCTCCTGACTCCTCCCTGGCCTTCAGGGCTGCTCAGCAGTGAAGAAGGACGTGCCTGCCTCAGAAGGAAGGCCCATGGGGAGCGGTGCAGGGCAGGGCCAAAGGGCACAGACCCTGCTGGAGATTGCATGCATCTCCACCGTCCACCTGCTCTGTCCGTGGGCCAGTCTTTGCCCTCCCCAAGCTTCTATTTTATGGTCTGTACAGTGGAGATCATAACAGTCTTCATCCTTCATTGGGAACTTGTGAGGATTAAATAAGATAAAGCATGTTCGGTGCTTAGCACGGTGCCTGGCAAACAGCCAGACACTCAATAAATGATAACCTGATTTTTCATTGATCTTATTTCCCCTGCCTGCTGCTTTAGGAATCCTGGATATGTTCTTTTTACCTCCTTTAAGGAATAAAGTGTTCAGGAGATAGAAAGAGGAGATGGAATTTCAAGACTGAGTTTGAAGTCACCTATCAGTTGATGGAGGATAGCAATTTTGCAACTTCTCTAACCTTTAGTTTTCTCATCTGTAAAATGGGGGCTATGAGTACTGTGGGGAGTGAATGAGGTTGGGTGGTGCAATGCCACAGGACAGTGCCGTGCGCATGAGAAAAACGTAAGAAATGGTAGACCCATTTTTAAAAGGTGTGTTTCTTTTCTCAGTGAATAAAAAGGCCACCTCAACTCTTGGCGACTGCGTTACTTTTAATCTTCCATAGTGGGGAAGAGAGTGAGCATTTTAATATGAACCAGAATGCTCTAGTGGTGTGTGGGGGGTGGTTCCAGTTTCCAGCAGCAAGGCCCCCACCTTTGGATCATGATGCTTTAACCTCGGGGGTCTGGTAGGCCCACAGGCCGCTCACCCTCCCCGTCATCAGCCCCACACACGTTCACGCTGATACAGGCAACAGGAAGGGAAGTTTGAGTGACCTACTTCAGGAGAAGGCCAGTCCCGGGAGAGACCCTGCAGAGGAGAACTTGCTAGAGTCCACAAAAGACTGCTCTGATAATGGCGACAACAGGGTGAGAGAGGAGAGAAGAGAGAGGACGGCATTAGTAAGTGGCAACGGTGTTCACAAGCATGCCCTGGGCCTGAGCGGAATTGCTGAAGTTGGAAAGAGTTGCTCAGGCAACTCCAGTTCAGGAGGCGTGAGCAGCGCCAGGGCCAGGGGCAGGAGGCTCATGGACACGAAGGAACAGAAGAGAGGAAGGCAGAGAAGCAGGCAGGTCCAGGCTGCTCCCCCCTGGCAGCAGGGGCGCTTGCGTTTCTGACCCTGGGAGGGTGAGGTCAGGGCATGGGATCGGAGTGGCAGGGTGGGGACCGGAGCTTACCTTGCAGGCTATTCCCGTTGGTGCTGGTGCAGGTGGGCGGCGGGGAAGTCTGGGGTCTGACGACAGGTGCGAAAGCACTCTTCTGTTTCACGGCTGAGACCATGTTGGCTGGTGAGAAGGAGAAGATGCCCGAGGAGCTGCTGCAGTTGGAGGGGAGGCTTGTGGAGGAAGCCATGGTGGGGCTGGATGGCACAACTGAGAGGGGCAATGAGAAAGGAGAAGTCAGCCCTCTCCTGGCTTTCTGAGACAGGCAGCTCAGATCTGACCCTCACCCAGCCACCTTGCTCAGGCTGCCCTTTTGGCATGAGCCTTCCTTCAGCTCTCATGACACCGTCTGCTTTCATCATTTGGTACTCAGCAAGTCTACTTTTTATTATTGACGATCTTTTGTGTGTTTATTGTGGGCCCACTATGTGCCCGACAGTGTCTCAGGCACTGGGACATTCAAATAAAAGTACAGCATGCTCTTATAAGGGATGGAGTAGCAGCAAATAGGACAAAGGTGAGAGAGGCTGACTTGGGGGAGATAGAAAAGGAAGGGGCACTGGTGGCCAGAGTCAGGGGAAGCATCCCACGTGTGTTTAAGCTGAGGTACTAACAAAGGGAAGGGGGAGAGGAGAGCCAGGAGGAGGCCAGCTCGAGAGGGTGTGGCCACAAATGGAATGGGAGATGTGACAAGAAGGATGAACTACACTACGGGTAACTCCAGGATTCCAATGTAAGGCCCTGGTAGATGGTGGTGTGTGTGCAAACTGTTTCTCTCCACTAGGCTGCGTGTTCCTTTAGGATTTGACTGTCCTTTATGGCTCCACAATATGGACACAGCTAGGTAGGAAGCTTGGTGGAACCACAGAAAGCATTTGTGGAAAATGAAGAGCTGCAAGTCAAAGCTCCAAATTCTTTTAGGGCCCCCATGGAGCCTTAAACAAATATTTGCAAATTAATAAGCAGTAGGACAGGAGCCTTATGTACAGACTCACAGTCTGGGAGTAGTGGAAATGAGGATAATCAATTGTGGGGGAACTTTAGCAATTCAGAGGGAGAGAAAGCCCAGCCTCTCGGGGACATGAAAGAGTTTGGTAGATGCACATACCCCACTGACCACTGGCCCCTCGGGCTGGCCTTCGCCTTTTGATCATGGCTAACCTAATAACCTCTTGGTTACTGGAGCAAGCAGCGCTTTTACACACTGGGGTCCTCCACACTGGGGACTAGTGTTTTCGTTCATCCCCTTCAATTTCCTCCATCTCCTGGGGAAATGTATGAATACTGCCCAATGGCTTTCCGACACTGAGTTCGAATTCTAGGCACTTCCTTTTAATTTTTTTTTTTTTTTTGTCTGATTCAATAAACATCAAATACTGCTTTTTATTCACAAGTATCTTCACTTTTCTCTCATTGTATGTCATTGGCACCTTAGCAAGCTAAGTAAGAGGAGACTCGGAAAGTGGTTTAGCGATTTGCCCAAGGCCCAGAGCAGGAAAGTGCTAAAAGCAGAACTCAAACCCAAATTCCACGCTCTTTCCACTACGCTGGCCTGCAAAAGAATCAGACTTTCAGGCGAAAAGGCCCCCTTCTCATGAGCCCGCCAGTGTCCAACGCGCTGCTTGGGAGGCTTCCCCTGGCCTATTGGCCTGGAGAGTTGTGGAAGCCGGAAGAGAATTGGTGATAGGCAGCAGAACTTGCCCTAAGGGAGAAACGGTCCCTTTTAATTGTCCCTCAGCACCACACAATCCAAACGCACCCAGAGCTTTAGGGAGCAGAACACAGAGCCGCCATCCTCAGAGTTTTCACAGACATTTTCTAAACTATACTTTTTCTTTTAATGAGGCCAGCATTTTTATACATCTCTTAGGATTTGTAAATGTGAAAATACGCTCAATAATAACACCCATTTAAATTGCAAAATTCCTGCACTGGAGGTTTGATTTTTAAATATTCGTAGACTTGAAATCCTGCTGGCTCACTTAGGAAGGCAATTAATCTCCTTGGCAAATGCGATCATTATGTGTATTTAGAGGTGGGGAGTTTGGGGGGTTGGTTAACAGACGAAGGGGTGAAATATAGTCAAGCAGCTCCATTTGTTATAACATTATTAGTTATCAGCCACCACACCAGAAAGTGTGCTCACCAGTGGAATGTCTTATTTTATTTATTTTTTATTCTGTTCGGAATTTTTCAACATGAGTGGTTTATGAATAATTAAATATAATGGAGGCAAAAATTCAAATCGGCTGGGCTTTGTGTTTATTGTTTTATTTGCATTTATGCAGATAAAACCGTCCCATCTGAAAGCCTATTTGAGAATTTAATACTGTATTTGTGAACACTGAGGAAATCAATTAATGGAAATTAAATGTTCGAAGGTTCACAGTCTGACGGATGGAATTTTGGGCTGAAGTTACTGGGTGTCTGCACATGTTTGGGAAGGCTGAACAATCCAAGCCCCTAAATTGAATTGCTACCATATAGCAATTAGTTTATTGATTCAATTAAGAATGCCACCTTTTAATTTTCAGGTCATGATTGAAACATTTTCTGATTGAGTGGATTGGAGAACACTAAAATGATAGATCTCTGAGAAACAATGTTTCAGTGAATCAAAACCTCACATGAAACTGTCCCCTAACATTGACCCTTGAGCAGACACACATACGTATGCAGATGATTTGGGGGATTTTAAATGTTCAACAAGCTTCTGATTTCAAACCACTAAAATATAAACAGAGAATTTAGCACACACTGAGCATAAAAAAAATTCACTCAGGGAGTCAAAGATCCTGAGGGTACTTTAGAAATAACTTCTCTTAAAGGCTAAGAATGATCTTTCCTCTTGCAAAGGATTAGCATACTCCACATTTCCACTGTGAAATTTTCAGTATTTTTAGCTAAGCCTCTTTTAAAAAAAAGTCATGAATTTTCTTCCATTTAACGACACAGCATTTATCCTTCTACAAATGCTAAGAGTTTGGGCCACGTGTTAATATCAGAATAGTCATCCTCACAGTCCAAGATGGACTTGGTCATCTGGGTAAATATTTCCAGAGGTTAGAGCAACAGGCTGTGGAGACAGGCCCGCGACACTTTGTGAAAAAAGATGCCAATTTGTTGAGACTCTTTAGATGCAATTTAAACGTTGTCCCAAAAATATCCTTTAAACTAAACTTATTTACAACAGGGACAAAGCACCAAACATTTCTTGTTTGTTTTCTTTTCTTTAACTTGATTTTTGAGGAAAAAAAAAAAAGAATGGTGTTTGATTTGTTGGATTTTTTTTAAGTAAACATCAAATACAAACAAAAAGATACAAAATTCAAGCATAATATAGGAGTCATATTCCTAAAAGGAGAGGTTTTGAGTTTCAGACTGTTGTTTGTATGCTGTACTATCACCACCACTTATCATCATCATCATTCTGATTATTATCCGGATTTATTGAATGTGCCAGGCATCAGGACAACATCATCACATGCATGATCTCATCTCAATCCCACAGCAGAGATGGGGGGTGCAGTTCCTTCTCCATTTTACAGATGAGGAAACTGAGGCTTGGAGAGGAAATGAACCAGCCGAGGACCACCAGTAACATGTGGAAACAGCAGGAGTCAAACCCATTTCCAGCTGACCCCAAGCTCACCATCTTGCAATGACATCATCTTGCTGTTTTGGGTTACAGCGAAGCTCTGACTGCACAAGGGAGGGCAGAGATTTCTGGTGGCAACAATGGTATAGCATGGCCTGGGTCTGTGCCTCACAGGGTGGGGCTGAGGAGACCTACTCAGTGTGCCACACAGCAGGACGCCAAGTTCTTCTAGTGAAAATGTGCAGAAAGGCAGGACACGCATCTCTACTTACTGGCATAGGGTGAGTTGGCAGCTGAGCCATTGAGGAAGGTTGGGGAGCCGCCCAGATTGGACATGGCAGCCGTGCCGTATCCATTCATGCTCGTGGTGACGGAGTTATAGTTGGTCTGCTGGGGGGTCGTGCTCGGCACGTACCCGTGCGGTGATACGCTGCTTGAGTTGCGGGTGAAACCTGAGGGGTGGGGGAAAAACCGGAGGTGAGGGTGGGGTTCCGATGGGAGGCAAGGCTTGGAGGCTTTTGGGGAAAGGAAGATCTGTTCGTAGCCCCCTCACCACAACCCGGCGGGAAGCAGCCGGGTGATTCATGTGTATGGGTTGGAGGTGCTAGCTCTGTGATTAAAATGGGAAGCCAGCAAAAGACACATTTCTTGGGAGATCATAAATACTTAGCAGGGCCGTGAGAAGTGGCAATGCAGGGCCTATAAATTATCATTTTGGAGCAGAAATAAATCCCAATCTAAGAGATGTACCCTGGAGCTAACAGGTTCTTATTCCCTGGGTGAGAATGATGTGCTCTGGTTGTTCGGAACTTTAATTCCAAGCCTCTACGTGATTGTCACTCAAGGTTTATGGTGAAAAGGCAAATGTAGAGATGGCTAAATGCACGTATGCTTCCTGGCCCCTTATGCCAGATCATCAAACATGATCATTTAAAAGCAAAATTCTAATAATATTCTATACGCACCAACTAGGACTCTCTTTCTTTGGAAAAGAAAGCATTTTAAAAATGAAAATTGTTTTGGGCCAAATAAAAGGAAGGAGAGAGTGTGAGGTTTGTAGGGGACAGGGAAAGCCGAGGGAGGGGAAGAGCTGGCTCCTGACCCTGACTGGTGGCTTGTGACGCCTCGGAGACATTCACGGCCAGCTGTCCACTGAAAGAGTTCACGCCCATCATTCCCGCATGGACCGAGGTGTTAGCGAGGGCCGGGAGCTGGTTGTGGTTGCGGGGAACACTGTACAGCGCCTCTGCAATGTCTGCTGCTCTCTTCAGAATAATTTCCTGCAAAGTAAAAGGTATATCCCCTTAGCCACCCCCAATAATGCTCCCGGTAATGTCAGCTTCTCAGAACGGACCACATGCGAGGCACTGTGCCCAGGGCTTTCAATGGTTACCTGCATTACCTCCTGTAACCCTTCCAACAAGCCTGCAAGGTCAGTCTCATCATCATCATCTCCATCTTTTAGATGAGAGAACTGAGTCTGGGTGAGGCAAAAAGTTCATTGCAGGGCAGAGCTGGGATTCCTAAGTATGCAAGTCTAGCCATGAAAGCCCATCCCGCCATTGTCACCGCATATGTCAGCACCACGGGCTATCCCTCCCCCACCAATTAACACACAGGAACTCTGGGGTTTCACAGAGAAGAGAGACAGAGAGAAAGGGAGAAAGAAGGACACAGAGAGAAAAAGAGAGACAAAGAGAGGGAAAGAGAAGGAGAGACAGAGGCAGAGAAATGTAGAGAGATGGGGGAGGGGGGTGCTGTGAGTCCCCTCCCCTGCTGAAGTTGAGGGCAGGCTGTAGATGCGTCTTTGTGTCTCTGAGTGCTACTGGGACTGTGTCCTCTGGACATTTACTCAAGTGAAAGTAGTGAATGTTTTGTCAGACTCAAGTTTCCTGAGCAATTTGAATCGTATATGTGGAGTTGCTCTGAGAAATCGAAGTAGCCAGAACTATTCGGGCCTCGTTATATATTTTAGGAGAAGAAATTAAACCCTCTTTCTCCTCTTAAATTTGCTTAAAAACCTGAGAGAAATAAAATAAAGCACCAGTAACTCTCTTCCTCAATTATGAAGTACATTCCCCACTAAAGATTAGTTGTAAAAGGAGTACCTGGCAACATGCTCTATCTGAATTACTTATACTCTTATCTCATGTCTGTGGTTTTAATATTTTCACACTTTTCTCGTTCCCATAAGGAAGCTGAGCTCTTCCGATGAATGCGGAAGGTCCATCTGCTCACCTGGTTGTTGTGTGGCATCCCATACAGCGCCTCCACCAGGTCAGCAGCCCTTTTGAGAATGACTTCCTGTCAAGAGAAAACCAGATTCATCCCTCTGAGCAAAGGCAGGTTGCCCTGATCTTTTCACATGATCACGGTCCATTCCCTCTGACCATACTTGGCCAAAGCTCTGCTGGAAAGACAGTAGCTTAGGGAACCCCAGGATGGTGTTCAAGCACCAATTTATCCCTGTTCACACACATACTTGATCGAGTCAAAAGGTGAGCATCATTGGTACAGCAAGATAAAATATATCACTCGGTAGTCTGCCATAGGCACGATAAAGCACGCATATGTTTATTGCTGAATACAATCCCGAGATCATTTACCAGATTATTACAATCGATGTCATTTGGTACATGTTTTGAATCCCTAAGATGTGTTTATTTTGCACTTAATTTGCTCATTCCAGGAACCATGACCTTATCAAACAGGTCATTTTCGAGGGAGTTCCAATCAATCTTCAGCTACTAGAAGGATGCAGTATTAAGCTTCTTTTGCTTATCTCCCTTGTGTGGCAGAGCCACAATATAAGGGTAGGCTGCAGTCAACCCACATCTGGAGGTAATGCACTGCTCATCAGAGGCTCTTACAAAAGGAGACTCCTGGCCCCAGAAGCCCCCTCCATTCCAGGTTTCACAACTGGCAGAGCCTATGTCTTTTATAGGAATTCTTTGCTACTTCAGTGTTGTTTGTCATTTTCCCCATTTGCTCATTCATTCTCATCCTAGATCTATGCTCTATTGCTCACTTCAGTTGAAGAAAAAATATCCCTATTTTTCATGTAGGTGGGCTTCCATATTTAACTTACATGCTTGCTTCTGATAATACAGGGTGATCTAAAAAAGTGTGTGTAGTGGTAGTTTTTTTTTTTTTTCATTCTAACCAGAAGAAATCATTCCCTCTTAATTCTGCCCTAATTTTCTGTGGATTCTTTTATACTGGAGTAAAAAGGAAAGCAAAGTTCAGCTTAATACACACAAAATGGGGCTTATCAGAGAACCAACTGCAAAGGCATGGTGTAATTATCAGAGATGATTTGCAAAAAGATGTTTACAATTTTTGGTGTGGGTAAAGTTTCAAAAGGAAGTTTAACTTTAAATATTTTACATAATAGAATTCTGCGTAGAGAAGCAGTGCTGTTCAATTTTCATATATTGTAGACGCTGATCAGAAAATAGGGATATAATTGCATTCATTTTGCTGTCACCATAGCCTCTTCAGAAATCCTTGAACAACTCTTCAAATGACAAGCTTTTAGATACATATTAGCATTTTTTCAATCTTAAATTCTCTATAATATAAGATAAAATAGTTTTCATACTGCAGTAACTACTTATGACATATATAATGTCCTAAATTCAAAAATAAGAGAGGGGCTTTGAGTTCTCAATAAACATTCATGTTTGCCTTAAGCTGCTAGACCCCCTTTATAAAACAGTTCAGTGATTTTTCACACAGGGAGTGAAAAGCATTATATAATCAATGGGGTTGGAATCAATACATCTGAAATCATTTTGTTATTTCTAGGTTTTCTACTGTATTTATTTGTTTGTTTGCTTATTTATTTAAATTTTTTTTAGAGAACTTATAGGTTTATAGAACAATCATGCATAAATAGACCACCACACTATAAACACCTTTTATTGGTGTGGTACAGTTGTTACAACTGATAAAAGCACATTTTTAGAACTGTGCTCTTAACTATAGTCTATAGCTTAACTCAGTGTTAGTGTATAGTTCCATGGTTGTTGTTTTTTTTAATTTTTATTCTAGAAATATATATGTAACCTAAAATTTCCCCTTTTAACCATATTCAAATATATAATTCTGTACTGTTAATTACATTCACAATGTTGCACTACCATCACCACTATCCATACATTTGAAATTATTTCTTTATTTTTTAATGCAAGCTACAAGATAATTTACCACTTCGGGTTTGCAGTATTATCTGACCACAGCAGTTAATAATTCATTATGGTGTGGCACACTAAACTCTATCCCCAGATCAAATTCGGTTTGTGCTGCTTTCACTAAAACCTCATGGCCTTATCTGGCTCTTAGGAAGGATTAAAACAAAACAGGATCAAATTAGTTTATTTACTAATATTTGACTTCTCTTGGTCTATGTTCATTTATTTCTTCAAGTCAATACTTATGCCAGTGTTTGGGCTTGGCACAGAACATAATTTTTCTCTTTTTGTTTTTGAAAAAAAAATACAACCTCCCATTTTGCAAAAGCATGCTGAAGGGTTAGAAACTACACTGTGAACTTCACTCCTATAGCACTGTAACTGGGGACTTAGAGCTGTTTCTTATTTAAATCAATGTTACCAAACCAGGGAGGAGTGAAGTTCAAAATAAACTCAAGATTTTTCAAGGTTTTGAAAGCCTGAAAAAATTCCAACTATCAGGAGTTGCTATACATGTTAATGCCATACATTTTTGATAATGAAGTTTTTCAATGACATAATCCACTTGTTCTTTTTCTTCTCATTTCAAAACCCAGAGTTCTTGTCATCATTTAATCCTTTAAACATGAAACATGAACCCTGTTTCCTAAAGTTGCATTCTTCTTTGATCCATGATGTTGTTTTCTTTGATCCATGAGGCTGGGGCACGTTTTTCCATTCAGTACATTTCCATAGGTGTGTCATCAACACAGCATCCATTCAAGCCAGCAGTCTTCAGTGAACCTGGATTTCTTGGCCTGGAAGCTACGCCCTTAAATGATACCTAGCCCATTTTAAAATGTCCTTCACTATAGTATCTACTTTGGAGTTTAAGGGACAGCCCATATTTTGTTCAACTTTTCCAGTGTGATTCAGCTTTTGTTAGTTATTTCTGCAAATGGGAAGGAGAAAGGAAATTTCTGGGTCCTCTATGAGTTAGTGACAGACCTGCAAGGTGCTTGGATTTCAGTGACCAGAAAATTGCTCTCACCTCCATGTCATTACGCTCCCAGTGAACTAGCCCCCAAGCGTGTTTGTGTTGGGGATCTAATATATTGCCTTTCAATCAGAGCTGAGAGCCACTGAACACACAGACAGAACATGACGAGCAGGTCAGGAAAGCAATAAAGATTTTACAGAGCTGTCCAAGGTGCTAAATTTACTCAATAATGGGTTTGGCACCATAGTGTTAACCTCTCATTTACTACCAGTTTGAGGGACTAAATTGAAGTAGCTGACTTCATTTACCTTGAAATGTATATTTTATGACATTATGTAAGTAGATTGAAAGGGCACTGCAGTTTTAACAATTTAAAGGCTAAAGCATGTTTAAGATGAAACTTGAATATTTATTGTATATTGCACTTAAAGTATATAGAATGTTAAAATGTATTGATTAAATTTGTAAAAGGCATTATAAAAATGACAGGTAATATAAAAGATGTATGCCTTTTAAAATCAAATTGATAGTGTATGCTATCTCTTCTGTGGTCACAAGTGTAATTTTTTTGCAGTTTTATATGGTAATTTGAAAAATCTGCAATTTCACATTAGGAAATGATTGAGCCCAGGATGTTAAAAAAAAAAAAGAAGAAGAAGAAATTTCCCATAAGGAGAAGAGCTAAATGTTTCATATAATCTTTTGTCTCTGAAATTGTTCCTAAAATCTTTTTTGTGGCAATAGGAAGGATCATCACACAAGGATACTTCCATTCTAATATGCAATTTTAATATTTCTGAAAAGAAAGAGCACTTGACTAGTACTAATATCTAATTTTTCAAGGCATTTATTTGTCAAGAGAGATTTTCTCTTCTGTTTGTAATGTTTAAAACGTCTCCCTGCTTGCAGTTCAAAACATGAGGGTAAAGATTAGACTCTTCTGAGATAATTAATCCTATCCTTGGATTTTAAAAAAAAATTACCCATTTGGGAGTTGAAAAGACAAATACTAGTATCTTAAATATCGAAAAGCCCCAGAGTCTCCTTACAGAGCTAATGCTTATTCTCCAATCTATATCCTGAGTCAGACTATTTCTTTTAATGGCCTTGGGTTTCTTCTCTCTTAAAGAAACAGAAAATGTTTGTTCCTTAACAACAACAACTTTTCACTGATGGATTTCTTGCCCCAATCAAAGCCTGGCTTTAACTGTCTTGCTATGACCATCAGTTGATGATTATGTGGGTAGGCTCTGAATAGAAAAAAAAAGTGGCTATGCTATAGCTAAATATATTAAGAGTCTACGGAAACATTGGAGGGACTCAAGGAGGAATGGGGTTCCTAGAAACAGTTCAAGTGTTAATTGTTGCAAGATTCACTTATGTTTTGGAACTCCATAATAAAAATGCTGAATGGCCTAAAAATACAAGAAGAAGATCTAGCTTTTCATTCTATATTGCCACCCAATCAATTACCAAATAATATTTGAGCTTATTTTGCTCCAGTCAAATACAGCTTTAATCTCCATGACCTTTCAAGATACATATCTTCCTAGCACTAAACTACAGGGCTCTATGGAGAGAACTCTTTTGGAGAGGCAATAGATTTTCCCCATCATCTCTTCCTACTCTCTTTATCCAAACTTCCCTCCTTCCATATCTGAAGAACTATCTTTTTTCCGGCAGAGCCAGTCCTCCCTAGCCTAGAAGTAAAACTTTTGGCTCCTTCTTCACTTCATAGCTTTACTCCTTTTTGTCTTTCCTTTGATTAGAAATGCTGGCTTCAATCTGTGCCCATTTACAAAGCCTTCCCATGAGGTCATGAGGGTGGGGTGGTAGTAAAATAGCAATGAAAAAGGTAACTACCACTTATTGAAAGCTTCCCATGTGCCTGACACTGTAGAAAATGAACTCATTGATTCTTCATGGACAGCCTCTTAAGGTACTATTCATATCACCAATTAGCAGATAAGGGAACTGAGATGCAGAGAAGTTAACTAACTTTCCTCCCAAATCCACATATCGACAAGTGACTGAGTGGAGATTCAAATCCAGGTCTCTTAGGTATCAGAGCCTGACCTCTTGAGTATCACACTCTTCTGTTAGAAATAATTCCACCTTCAGTGGTACTCCAGATCCAGATCTCTAATGTTGATTGTCTGTACCACCACCCAGCATAGCAGAGAGTTATACCATCTGGTCATTTTGCTCTAATCTGAAGCATGTTAGTCTTAACACTCCACAACTAGATTGTAGTCTCTTTGAGTCTATGGCTATGTCTTACTCACCTTCTCTAAGCCCAAGCACAATGGTCAGCATACCATCAACCTTGAGAAATTCCTGTTGAGTTTCTTCTAAGATACAGTTGCCATTTTTTTAAGTGCATGCTTAATGTATATGCACAAAATGACAAACTCATATATTTGACATGGTTTATAAACACAAAAGACTGGGAGCGGATGTGGCTCAAGCAGTTGGGTGTCCACCTCCCACATAGGAGGTCACAGGTTCAGTTCCTGGTACCTCCTAAAGAAGATGAGCAGACAACAAATGGATACAATGAGCAGACAATGAGCAGACACAATGAGCAGAGACAATGAACAGACAACAAGCAGACACAGCAAGCAGACAACGAGCAGACACAGTGAGCAGACAATAAGCAGACAGACAAGGGAGCCATCTTTTAAATTTTTTTTAAAAAGTGAAAGACTTAAATTTGGTGTTCCATTTGATTCCTGACTTTTTAATTCAATATATAAATTCCCAACGGTCAAGTATTGATCGCTGTGGCGGTTTTTTTTAAAGCTTTTTTTTTTTTTTTAATGAATTTAGTCTTCCAATCTAGCTGGCTTGTGCTTACACCTTAATTCTGTGATTAATATAATGAAATTATATCTGGTTCAGACATTATCTCAAATTATAGGCTGCTAGTAGCATGAGATTGGTCTTGGTGTTCATCAGATTTTTATTAACTGGATCCTTAGGCCCTTAGAAATGCTTGGGTACTTGCACATACACAAGAGCCACTTTGGGAAAGAAGCCTACTTTATCTAATACAACCATGACTAATTCATCTTTCCTTCTGTTTCATGAGAGTAAAAATCTCTAAGGAGTATTTACCTCCCATGGGAGTCTTCTCTTTATCATCTGACCTCAAAAATAGAGCTAATGAGCTGATATTCAATGGCAACATCTAGTCTTCTGGGGTGAAGTGGAAGGTTGTCTAACTGTCCAACAATGGACCCATTTATAAACCCAACTCTGTGTTCTGGATAACTCAAACCTAGATGACATGAGTGTTCTTTCTTTTATGTCACATATAGACCTGCTCATGAAGCCGGAAGGATACCTGTTTGCCAATGCCACATTAATTTTAGAGTTTCAGTCAGATTTTGAGACTCTGGTAACTCCTGCCCATAGACACTTTAGTAATTTGGGAGGATAATCTGTGCTTGGCTTTATGTTCTTCCAGTGAGAAATAACGTTCTGTAGAAGAAAACGGAAGTAAAACTACAAGCATTGATTATCAAGGTCCGTTGGCTTGAGAGATTCCTGAGGAAGATGGACAATAACTTTTCTCATTGCAAATTTCCATGATACCAATTATCACCAATCTACTTTGCTTTATCAGAGGATTGAAGATACAGTGGGCCAAACATCAGCAATGTAAAAGGAAGTAGAGTGGTAAAATCACTCCTGATTTAGAGATGATAGCTATCTATCAATGAAATCAGCATTGATTTCATTCACCTCCTCACTCAGTTGACTGTAGGGCTCAGGTGATTCACTTTAAATGCAGATTTTCAACAGCACTTTCATCCTTCTAGCCTCTAAGTCAAGGCTTTTTCCCCTCGTGCTTCTGAAATTCTGGGTGACACTACCGATTGGAAAGCCCAGGAAACTGATTAAGTTTCTTGCAGCCCATTTCCCACAGAGTTGGATGGCCAAGGCAGTAAATACTAGTGGTACTGAGATGTATTCCTGTGGAGGATGGTTATATCTCCACTTCCTTCATGTTTATTTAGCCAAATGGAAAATTCCACAATGGTAGACTCTGCATTCTCAAAAATCAGTATAACAAGGGCAGTGAGGGGAGGAATAAAACAAACGAAAATAACACTTGAGCACTGTTTAGTTTCCGATCCTCTGAGACATTCCTCAAATTTTTCATTTTGCTGGTAATATGAACTTCTCGAAATAGAGCTTACTGCAGATCATTAGAAGCCTTTAGTGTCACACTTTAAACACTCTTTTACTCATAAGCTCTATGACTGAGAAGAGTCACTTACTCCCTAGCATGGATATAATTAAGCATGTTTCTGTTGAAAGGGGCATTCTCATTATGGCTAAGGACCACTTCAGACTAATTTGAAATGGAAAGGAGGAGCATAGATAAGGTATAGGTAGCAAGTGGTTATTTCTAGGGACACATAAAATGCCAAATGTGTAACAATTATATTTTACAACCCTGCACTCTAAAGACTTCATGGTATTTTATTATATAAGAAGCTTCAGCTGAAGTTGCACCTACCCTACAGAACGTTTTAGCTCACGCTCACTGCTCAAATTCGTTAAAGAAAATAAAATACACACTACAATCAAAATCTGCAGAAACTTCAAGAAACAAAGGAATTAAATATTTTGAAAGGCCCTACTGTGCTACTAATACAAGAAGTCTGGCACTGACAGCTTTCCAGCCTAGAGAAAATGCAGGGGGTGGATTTGTGAAACTCGTCTAATTTTAAAGTTGATTTTATGTTCAGATTAGATGATAGTCCTCTTCTCAAAGACATTATTAGGAATCATTATCTAGCCCTGGCTGGGTCACACCGGAAAGCTTTGGCTTTGTTACAAACATGCTGTAGGAGTCTTCTGAATGATAAGAAATTAAACTAGGTTGTAAGCTAACAAAGCTATATCATCGTAAGACATACTAACTTACATGATTGACTTTTACAGTGGAAAGAAAAAGGCTGTTTTCAAGCAGATGTTATTGCCTCAATGGAAAAAAAAAATCAATGAAAGTGAAATGAACAAGAGATTTTGTCTGAGTTGCAGTTAATACCACTGAAGAGCTATGGATATTAAAAGGTCAACAAATAAATTAGCCAGAGTGTTATGAAATGAATGATTTGACTTATAATTTTATTGAGTGAAAATTGTTCGTTGCCTATTAGACCAGGTAATTTTTATCTGGTGCCTCAATTACTGTTCCGTAAGCAATGATGTAGTTGTAAGAGCCGTTGGTTCGATTGCGTGACCTCTGAGGAGGCCAGGACAGCTGACTTCACTATGATGGATAACTAAGCTTAGTCTCCAAGAGGCGCCAAGCCTTCCTTTCCTGCAAGGGGATCTCATAAAAGAAACATTACAGCTTGATTCATTTTACCAAAACGGTCGCCTTTTCAAGTGTCAGCAGTTAAGTATAAATTGTGAAACGAGGTATTCCTGAGAAGAGTTATAACAATGGCGGCCCCCGCCCTCGTTTTGGTCTCTTGGTATTGTCTTCTAGATGGTGTCATGGTAATTGGTGAATGGGAGCCCGAGGTGCCTCCGGCCACAAATGCAGTGAAAAGTGGTGCCTGCCCCCTTGTGACTATGACCTGCTTGCAGGTGCAGAGCTGAACCTGGGAACCGCAAGTTGGCTCTTCTTATTCCAATTCATTGTACCGGTTTAAGACCAAGGCCTTGGGTTAGGTCCTGCTGAGTGGCCTTGGAAATCGACTTTCTGATCAGGATAAAAGCCTCTGCTTAAAGAGAAGGCTGTGGATAGAGACATCTTTTTCAGGGATTGGTTGTAAAGGCAGCACATGAAACAAAAACTGCCTAGAGTCAAAATTACCCTTGAAACTCTTTTTAATGGCCTCTAAGTCACCCAGGCCTGAGCGCTTAGAACAGGGCTTCTTAACAAGGGATCCGTGAGCTTGAATTGAAATTCAAAATAACATTATTCTTGTGGGGACGTGTTGGTGCGGGTGTGATATATTTATTAAATAATACACAGTGTTGTGTGGACAGAGTAAGGGGTCTGTGGTTTTCACCTTCTGGCAAAGGGATCCATGGAACAAAAACGGTTAAGAACTCTTGCCTTAGAAACACAAAAGCCCAAAATTAGCTACTTCTGTCTCCCTTTGCCTTTTGGCTGTGGCTTCCCTTTTCCTAGGGCAAGGCAGAATAAATGCCTAGATTGAAAGAAATAGATCACTGAGTAAACAAAAGAGATTTATCATAGGAGTGTGTATATGTGTTTGGTTTGTATATTTTTCAGCAAGTGTGTATAGTTAAATTTGAGTAACTGGCATGTGCCCATGCAGGAACTATGCTGTGTATTTGAAGGATCTCTAAGTGAGGCAAAATATCACTTGCTTTTGCTTCTTAAATTGTTGAACATCATCGGTTACTATATGTACCTCTAGAAGAACAATATCTGTAAATGATGGTTCCTAAGGTTTTACAGATAGTCCTGAGAAAAACTGAAATTAAAATCCACTGCCTCAGGGTGTGGATGTGGCTTAAGCAGTTGGGCTCCCGCCTCCTACATGCAAGGTCCCGGGTTCAGTTCCCGGTGCCTCCTGAAAAAAACAAACAAAAAAACAAACAACAAGCAAATCAAATGAAAAACCAACTCAGGGAAGCTGACGTGGCTTAGTGGTTGAGCGCCAGCTTCCTGCATAGGAGGTCCCGGGTTCAATCCCTGGCCCCTGGTACCTGAAAAAAAAAAAAAAATCCACAGCCTCAAGACTGCTGAGGCTCAGTACTTCTTATGCCAATGCTTAATTGAAGTGTTACTCAGGGCTGAAAATAGAGAACAAAGCTGAAGGTCTCTCAGCACTGCCTCTGCTCCCAGGGGCTTCAGGTCAGTGAGAGAAGGGTGGTTGGATGCTGGGGAAGGTAGAACTGAGTCTCCCCCTTGTTCCTCCTGTTATTTCTTGAACTCATAAGTAATTATATTCAGTGCCCATGTACATGGGCTCTGATATGAAGTAGGTTAAACTTAATTCCCCTTCATCAAGGGCTCAGTACTAAAAAAAGAACTTAGAAGAGTTCCAGAACTCAGCTATTAGAACAACTGTTATTACAAGTCCCAACCACAATAACTCTGCAACTAGAGAGAAAAAGAATGATCTCTAAGGTTTGTGTGTGTGTGTGCATGCGTGTTTTTAATTCTTGCTGTCAGTTTCGCCTAGCTCAGCCATTTGTGAACAAACCTCAGTCTATGCCACTGCTTCCCTCCTCCTCTGCCAAGCTTGAGGGATTTTAAGATTGGGTTGCAAAACTGTCTCTCTCTTTTTTTTTTTTCTTAAAATCCCTTTTACTTAATTCTGGGAGGCAGTACTTAGGGATACTGGCTCTGGAGACAAATAGATTGGGCTCAAATCCATCCATGCTTTATCACTTCTGGCAGTGCAAATGCGTGCCTCCGTCTCCTCATCTGTAAAACAAGGTTAGTACCAGTACCTGCTTCAGTGGTTTAAATGAGATAATGCACATATAGTGTATAGCACAGTGCTGGACATTTGCTTAGTGCTTATCAAGAAATAACCACCAATAAGGCTGACAAGCTTCACTTATTGTCCGGAGAACTTTGGCAGATTATCTGCATTCTTACAGCCATCATGCATTGTGTGCCCCTGGTGCTATGTTTGAGATGCTCTCCTCTTTGCAAAATTGTTAAAGGGGCAGAAGGGCCTAATCATGAGGAAATATGAGATGGAAAGCCTCCATTTACTAGCTCTGTAAGTCTGAGCAGGTTACTTGACCCCTCAGAGCCTCTGTTTGCTCAGCTGTAAAATGGGCATGATACAGTAATAATGACAAGCACAATAGCTTACTGCAATTTAAGTCACTTAAAGATAAAATAATACAAAGGAGTGAGAATTATAACCTTCGTGGGCATCATGAGCCTTTACATAAAGCTACATGTCCCTTCCTCTGAAAAATCATACACATGCATGTGTGTGCCCGCTCACTAAACACACACACACATAATTCTGGACACAGTTTCAGGGGCTGCAAAGATCTGACGTTAAACTCCCCTGAGAAAAGAAACCTAAGTCGTTGGGAATACCAAGCCCCTAAAATAAGTAGACATCAAAATGGAGGAGTGGTATTTGTCTCTAAGTTTTCTGGCAGCTATAAGGGGAATGGGGAGCAATTTACTGTCTCTCAGAGTTTGTTGTTTTTGACAAGAGAATGCAGAGATACAGTGTTTCCTGGAATCAGACTCAAGGGCCTTTTCTCTAAGAGTGAATATATCCTAAGACTGACTTTTGTTTCTGTGCTTATGTCTGAGTAGGGTCACTTTTGTTTCTGGATATAATATTAATAGAATTTCCTCAAATTAAAAGAAACAACAAACAAACAAGAGAGAGTGGCCAGTGTCACAAGGTGAAAGATAAAGGTGTTGGGTTTTTCTTTATCCTTTTCTGAAACCCTTAGTCATGCCCTTTTCTGCTAACAGGCAATGTGGCTAGGCAAAGATTTCTTATTTATGATTTCACTGATGCAACCGCAGGTTTCGAATTACTGATAGTCTTTGCATAAGGGCTAAAACAATAAAAGCATAATTAGAATACATTGTATACAGCCGACTCCAGTTTTATTTTGCCCCAGCTCTGTATTTATGATAAATCACTAAACACGAACGCTCTTTAGGGAGGGTGATTTTGGGCCTCGTCTCTCCATTGAGCAGAAACAGTGCTGTGACTTGAGTCTGAATTTCCATTTTGCAAGTGTACAGTTGAACTGAATAATCTTTGGCACAATGCAGTGCACAACAGAGCCACTAAATGGCTGATTTACTAAATTATTATTAGATGAGCCCTTGCTGTTCCAAATGAAAGTGCAGTCACTGTCTTCCTTCATGGTGTGTTCAAATTGTTCTGTGTTTAAATATTCAGCATGAGGCTAATGTGAACTGATGAACTGAGACCATAAACATTCACTTTCAATACAGATAGAGAGACAGCGATGCAACATATCATGTGGCCTGCGGAGGTGAAAATGATTTATATTTAGGGATGTTGCTGCCTACTTCCATTACTTTAAGGTACTCTTAATTAGCATGGTGTTTGAAATGACTAATTCCCATGTACAGCCTCATGGAGATGGAGATTTCCGCATGCCAATGGAGGAGAAGCTTCCACCAGACTTTGCTCCCTCTGCAGTTCAGAGCCTTGAGTTTTCCTCGTGGCAGGCTGCACAGCACCATCAGGGCAATGTGTCTGCCTGACCAGCTATGGCTTTTGACATTCAATGATTTTTTTTTAAACCTACCCAGAGGGTCTACAATCCATGCCTCCGACAACCCAGACGCCCCTACAGTCCATCCCCCTATGGTCTCACCTGCCTACAATCCATCCCCCCTAAAGTCTATCCTCCCTACTGTCCATACCTCCTCTGGTCTCCCCCCACCCCCAGCCCAGTCCCCTACAATCTATATCTATTGCACAGCCACTGGCACCTCACCCCTCACCTCACCAGCTTCTTTAGTGACACCTGCTGGAATGAACAAGGACCCTTTGCTCCTTGGGCACACATAACCCCTCCTCCCCCTCCCCCTTTGAGGGCAGTTATAGGCAAGCACTTAAAATACTGTGATCACTTACAGTAGATTAGAATTTTTTATTGGTGCCGTGTTGCCATAACAACATGAAGACAGCAGATGACTTAAGCTAAGCTTGCAAAGCAAAAGGCTGCTCATCTGGCAGTTAAAATGAATACAGTTCATTTCACAAGTTTCCCATATGGACTCTTAGTGTATGGTAATGAGGAGACCATATGGTGAGAGAAAATGTACTGAGAACAATTGGGCTCCACTGGCTGAGTGGGAAGTTGGGAAAGAAAACCTGGGTGAGAGTTTCTGGTGTGCTCTCTGGGTTCAAGGTTTGGTTGAGGTTTGTTTGGGATGGTTGTTTTCCACAGGGGTTTCGCATTTCTTAATCCGTTCCTTAATATGTCAACTGTGCGAAATGACAAACATCTTGCGAATTTTGCAATATCATTCATCACAAACTGTCAGCAGTGTTTGCAAATCTGACTTGCAAGATCTTTTAAATGTGTTGTTCTTAAAAGGCAACAGTACTAAGTTTTTAGACAAAGTGCAGGAAAATTTAAGCACTTCTGACAAGCAGAAACATTAACAGTAATCATTTTAAAAACACTCGCATCTTTTGCCTGTGTGTTTAGCTGTAAATAATGCTAGAATGTATAAAAGCTTTAAAGTAAAAATGTAATAAATACTTTTTATTATGTTTCATAAAGGACAAAAATGCTTTGAGCCATGTATACGTGTTACCTGTACATGTGAATGTATGGAGACGGATAGCTCCATTCTCCTACTACTAACCAGATTGGGAACCTGGGAGGACAGCTGGAAAAAGGCTCGAAAGTCAATTCTGTACTATACATGCTTCATAAAAGATGAATATAAATGCATTAGTTAGACACGGTGAGCTAAATTAGAAGGTCAGGCAGGGCTGGGAGGGCTGAAAAATCACACAACCAATGAGTGTAATTACTCTTTTTTAAGTCTATTAAGTGGTGTTGTTCCATCAAGGCTCAGGGGTATAGGACATGAAGAACAAGATAAAGTAATGTGTATTTATTACTCCCACTGGATCAATTTACTAGATATTTTCAGCTCCATAAAGCAAAATAAACAAATGCAGCCTTTGTTACTTTTCTCAAACTGCTTTATTTTCTCCAAAAGAGCGACTGGCTCTTGGAGAAAAACATGTTTGCCCTGTTGAGGTCCCCATGCCAAGCCCTCTCAGTGGGAAAATGAGGGAAAGCTGGTGAGAATTTAAGTAGGATGGGGGGCCGAGGGGGGGGTCAGGAAGAGAAGCTCATCCCTGCAAGGCAGATCCCCAAAGTGGGAACTTGATGTAGTGCAATTAGGCTTTTGAGTCAGAGGATCTCAGTTCAAATCTTGATTTTCCCACCTGCTAGTTGTGAAGTGTTGGGCAAGGTCCTGGACCTCTTGAGATTCTGACACCTCATCTGCGAAATGTAAATACCCACCAGGCAGGGATTATTAGCAACCAGTTTCTAAAATCTTGCTATAGGCCAGGAATACATCTTGCAAAAAGCATCTCGTGAATGCCTAACAACAATGCTCTGGAAAAGCTGTTTTTTTGTTTTGTTTTGTTTTGTTTTGTTTTTTAATAAAAGAGAAAACTGAGGCTCTCAAGGTTGTCACAAGCTCCAAGTGGTGGAGCTGGCTTTAAGTCCACATCTGCCTGAGCTGAGAGCCCGCTCTCGGGACCCCTGTGCTCTTCAAAACCCTTCACAAGCAGTGTCAGGGATACGGTGGGCGAGTGACCGTTCTTTGCGCCCCTGGATCCAGAGCTAGCACATGGGATAAGCCTAGGGTCTGCTTTCACCGCCTTTTGGGCTAAGGCCCACTGACCACTCATTGACCAAACATTGAAAGAGGACAGAGATAACTCATAACTCTGGCCTTCTAAAGAGAGAGAGGAACTTGTCAAATGTTTCGGGATTGTATCATGAACTTCAGCCATCAGCATCTCAGAGTTTCTGACTGACCAGTGTTCTCCTTCCCCCCACCTCTGTGTTATAAGAAAAGTCAACCTTCACCCCAAAGTCGATCACATGTTCCTTTCTCTTTCCTGCCAGGATCCAAAGAGTCTGCATCAAACAGAACAGAACGCTATGATTTTAAAACGTTAGCCTGCCCTTCTCCATGTGTAGGTGAAAAAGGAAACAAACAAACAAATCTGACATTAGCATAATTAGCATATTTTAAATTTGTGTATATAGCAACTATCACTGATGGTGACTTTCAGGGACAAAATAATTTACAGAGAAGGAGTCTTCTTGCTCTCATTTTCTCATTTGGTAAATGGAAATGATGTCTGCTTTCTTTACTTATCTCACAAGCGGAGAATCCAATAAAACAAAGTGTGTACAAGTTCTTTGAAAAAGTACAAGCCAGAATACAAAGGCATATTATTATGGAAGGCTGTCTGCCTGGTCTTTGGAACAGTTTCATTTGACAGAATATGTGGGTGGTTGTATGAAACTAGCTTTGTCTATTCACAAACACATGGGTTTAATAAAGTAGAGTTTGTTTTTTAAGGTGTGTGGTCCATGGCTCACTGAAACACTCCTGTTTGACAAACCCTGACTATGATTTTAAGAAAGGCGGAGCCCATTTTTATTCCCCTAACAATGGACAGCAGGAGTATAAATCTCTCAAGTCCACAGAAATACCCCGTGCTGGCTCCATCCGCTACTTCCTGACCCTGCCCTTGAACTCTCGCTCCACCTTAACATTTGGAGCCAAGAAGACAGCCACTCTGAGCTGACTCACAGCGAGAGCTTCCTGGGGTGGGCTCCTGCCAAAGTCCTTGCATGGTCAAGTGGCTAGATGCACACTGTAGAGTGTTTCCGTAACACACAAATCCATTGTGTCCTTGATTACTCTTCCCAAACCCAGGAAAAAGGGCTGGGAATCTCACCATCAAGCCACAAGAGATGTGCACACAACTCGACCCTATATTCTTATTTCTCTCCTTTCCTTATAAATACGAAAAATGCTGCCTGGCTTCTTTTGACTTCGACCACTAAACCAGATTTGTCTTCTATATCTCAATAAATATTTACAGGGTGGCAACTATGGGCCAGATGCTGTGCCAAGAGCATACAGGGGATTGCCTCGATTTATCCTTACATGATCCAATTGAGGTAGGCACTACCATTATCCCCATTTTCTAGATGAAGAAACCGAGGCACAGAAGATAAACCAGACACTCAACTGCACCCCAGGATTAGGATTTCCTGCTCTGCAGGGGTTGGTCGGGAGAGCTGTCAGAGGCAAGGGCCTCACTCTCACTCAGTGGGTAAATAATCAAAAGGTCCTCTTACTGAGTGCTAAGTGAGTGACTAAAATGACAACCACCATCCCCATTTAACAGATAAAGAAACCTAAGTGCAAAGAGGTAACTGACTTTGACCCAGGTGTCATAGCAAGTAAGTGGCAGAGCTCTGAATTCTGCCCTGCCCAATTTGACTGTTCACTCTGTGGCCTCAATCCCTTGGGTGGACTCTACTGAGACGTCAAATGCTAAATGTAAAGTGAAAACGTTGGCAAAATGGAAACAAGGGGAGGAACCTGGCATTGCACTTTCTACCACTAAGACCCCTAGGGTGCCCAGCATTGGGTTAGCACAAAATAATGTATATCATTGTGCTGTAAAATAAGTTCAATTTGTCCCACAGGAAATTCATGGCAGCAAGATCCTTGCTAGTCAGAGATAAAGTTAAGTCCCTCCACAGCATGTCTATACTATGGAATGAGGCTGCCATTCATTATGAGAATTGGGTTATTTAATTGCTCACCAAGAATAAGTCAAAGTGGAAGGGGAAGGAGAAGGGCCTGTAAGATGGAGGCCCCTTTCAAAGACAAGGATGTGAACAGATTGACACATTGTATGATTTCTTCTGCAGTAGAAATGCTTTCAAGACGTTTTACCAAGGTGAACAGCACTCTGTTGAAGTGAGGTGTTGGGAGAAGCTGAAAGGGGGGGATGGTTCTTCCCTGAGATCAAGGTAGAGGACAGATGCTTTGCTGGTCACCGTCCTTCCCCACTGCGGGGAGGTAGTGCCCCACTCCTACAATCCAAATATGCAAGTCGCCATTCTGAGAGGAAGCTCTCATGGTCAGAGCCTGCCCTGCAGGTGCACGTGCCTACAAGTGCAGCAGGCACACAGATAGAACTTGAGGATGAACTGACCCCCAAGGAGGTGCACTGAGCTAGGAAGGAGGCCAACTTCATTTTTATAAACGTTGTACAAAGATAAACAAACCTAGAAATGACATATCTCTAGCTTCTGTGTGGCAAGAAAAGGACCTCTCAACTGCTCATTTAATTTATAATAGTTTGCACTTGTGCAGTAAATGAAATTTCATTTTGCTGTAGGTGAGTGATAGTTGTCTCTTAACTCGCCTCTGAGTTCTCAGCTATTTTTATATTTAGAACTTCTTCAGCCCTTAACTGCTCTCTCCTCTGCATCTCTGTCATTACACTTTTGTTAAATGTGCTAATTATTTTCAATTACAATTATTTAGTGGTATATGGCGATAGCTCCCACACACATCCCAAGCTCCTTGGGTACAGAGAAGGGAATATCCCTAACTTTGACAACAGGTACAGAATAGACAATAAACATTCATTTCTTTCTTTCTGCATTGGCAATTACTGACATATTGCTGCACAAAATATATTATTCTGTCTTGAATTTTGGGTTAACTTTTCACATGTTTGAGCCTTATTTACCACCTAGGTGGGATGCCTCTGGAGCAAAGAGACCCTGTCTTACTTTTCGAGTCATGAGAACCTATGTACTTCCTTTTGAGCTCTGGCTCTTCCCCCATCACCAGGGATCAATATGGAACCTCATATATGTAGAAATGTGGTATCCTTTATCCTCTTGAGAATTGGTCTGATGTAACGCAGACTCTGGGTAAAGTCTGTGTACATCAGAATTGCAGTTCAGCAACTTACATGCTGTATGACCTTGGGCAAATTATTCAACCCTCTCTGCTTCATTATTTTCTCTTCTAAAATGGTGATGGTAATAGTAACAAACTCGGAGGGTTGTTGAGAGGATGAAATGATGTGGTATATGTAAAAAATAAGTATAACTTGGCCTGGCCCATAAGTGTTCGCTACTTTTATTATTTTAGAGAACCGATCACACAAAGCACAAAAAATATGCGTTGCTTATCTATGAATTAGTTTTGGTCATCACAGAGTTTGTAGCCAATCATCCAAACTCAAGCTTCCAGAGAACATAACCCAAAGAAGAAGAGTTATCCTGACCTTTGGCAAACGCTCAGGGTCGCCAGGGTGCCGGGGAATGACCTTTTGTAGCCTCTGGAAACCATAATCGATGGTGGGTTCATTGAGTGCTGCAATGAAGAAGGCACACAATTAGACCATTTTCAGGAAATAATGCAGAACTGGAATCTCCACATTGATGGTATGAAAATAACTGGAGAAGTCCAAAGTTTAATTGATACTTTTTAATAAGATCATAAATTCATCTCAGGAATAATCCCGTTACTGAACATTTCCACCATCTACTTCTGCTATTTACCAAAGTGAGGAATGACTCGTCCAAAAGCATGTCTTGAACTCCACTCTTTTGGCCAAATCCTACATCTCTAACAATATCATAAATATACAGTAAGATGGCATTTGATGTGAAGTTTTAGGATTCACTTTAATCAGAAACTCAAGCCAACACACTCAAGGGGCTTGTCCAGGGGGTAGCTACACATTGTAAATAACAAGGGAATTAAATGTGCTTGTTTAATGCAAAAGCTCTAGTGGAACTCAGAGGTACAAGATCCCAATGCCTTCTGTGACAATGAAGCCTGAGAGAGTATAGTCAGGGACAGAGGCGAGTGGGCAGCAGTGGTTCTTCTATGCATGGAAATCCGATTCCACATCTGATAGAGTCTATGAAGAGCTGGGCATTGAAAATACCCTTGATACAAACCCCCCACATAGAAAGGACACACTGATTTTCCAACATCAGTACTATTTCAAGAAAAAGACCAGCTTCTGCAGTGTATGAGCTTAGAGCAGCTGGGTATTCAAGAATGAGTCTCTAAAAGACTAAAAGAAGAACAAACTTATAATAATGTTAGGAGACAACAGGCTTTGTTGTGCCCACATTGACCTCACCCTCCACAAAGCATCCTTCAATTAAACACAATATAAAGTGGAATCCGGTCTGTTATTTTCAAAATTCTTCCTCGGGACATGAAATATTTCCAGCCTGTCTCATCTTACAGGGAAAAGATGGAAGTCCCATCCACTGACTGTATTCCCTACATCCTCTAAGTAATGGGTGGGTGGGCTGCTTTTTTCTTTTCTTTTCTTTTCTTTTTTAGTATAACCAAAGTAATCAATTACATATTTCTCCCATACTGAATAAAAAGACAGTCATTGTAGTTCTGACATTAGCTATACATTAAAAAAAAAAAAAACAAGATGCCACATGCTTTACTTAAAATGCATTTCCATTAACCTAAATTTTAAAAGTAAGATTCATAGTACTACTAACTTTTAAAAAATGTATTAAATTCAAATAGGTCCCAAGGCTAATGGAAGCAATTTGTATACCAACCCAAACTGACTGGCCCACTTTTCAAAATACAGGTATGATAATCTTGTGGTTTTAAAAGGACATTTAAATTGAAAGACTGTGAATTTAGTACATAATTATACCAATAGAACCCTTTAACTTGTCAACTTGTAAATCTAAAAGGCTATCAATCATTTCTAAAGAGGAAATAAACCTTAAAATTCCTTGATTGACAGTGCTCACTTTTTATGTAAGAAAAAAAAAGGGGGGTGGGGGTGGGGAAGGCTGCATAAAGTGGCCAGAAATCCATTTACAAAAGTACATTGTTTTACATAGGTGAGTAAAAAGCCAATAATTACACCTCCAAAAGACACATAAATCAGAGTAAGTACTTTTTCCTCACTTGTATATTTTAAGTTGGTGTGAACTTCAGGTAACTTTTTATTAAAAAGATTTTTCCCAAATGCAATGCCTATTGAAGTTGTTAATAGAGTAGCATTTTCATTTAAGATAATGTAATCATTCTTGCAAATATGAAATTTAGCTATTTTCCCCTGCTTCCCCCGCCCATCCCCCAAACAGTAAACCTTCAACCTGTCTCTTGTGGAAATTAAATAAAATTACACCCAGGTGTACCGAATCTCTCTATCTATACTCGTATATGAGTTAAGGCATAATATTTATTATTCCTCCCATTTTATGAATTACATTCTAAACCCTTGAGAAGAATTCTTTTTTTCAAATTAGGCGTGTAGAGAAAAAGCCACAGAACTCTTTATGCAAGGAAGCTGTTACTTGTAAAATCCACAGCATTTAATCAAGAAATATATGAGAGCGAGGGGCATGAGCACCCGGGTTTGAGTTATTTATCATATCCACCCCCATCCCATAATGCTAATTGCCAACAAAAGTGTTTAACCATAAATAATTGCCTTAGACAATTAAATGTATCATTTTAATATCTGAAGGCATGATTCCGTATCCTGGAAATTCTTTCTAATTCTCGGTTTTAGTTTTCCATCCAAGCTACCGATAGGATTTGAATTGTTGACCCTCCTCTTCGATTCTTTGCATAATGAATTCTTACTGTATCAAGAAACCTGTGATTATTAATTGAATGACTTTTTGATATACTGCAGGGAGGATGTCTTTCTCAGGCTATACCTCCAACTTACAGCAGAATGGCAGACACTTAATATCAGCAATTAAAAGAATCTATTCAAATATCATATGGAACTCATAGCTGGAGGAAGTCTAAAGAGCTTACTGCTGCCACAAAGAGTAATTGAATTAGACATATTAAACTCGTTATTCAAGGAAAAATAAGCATCTACTCTATGGAAATACACTATGTGGCAGAGGAAATATTTCAGATAGTAGAACAAAGGTTTAAAATGTATTTCCCATGTCTTTATGATTTCTCTGTGCTCATGTTTTTAAATAGGTTAATCTGCCTTCAATTCAGGTTCTGCAAGTTACAATGGGATTGTCTAGTGAGGTAGACAAAGGTAACACTAAAGAGATACAAAGTTAAGCCCACTGTCCTAACTGCAAAAGAACCTGGTGAGTACTTTGTTTACAGTGACTAAAGGAAAGAATTAACCCAACTATTGAGTGGGAAAGGCCATTTTATAAAGATGATCACTTTTTAAAAAAGCAAAAAATGTGGAAATAGCTTAAATATCCAGAAGGGAAATGGTTAAAGTATGATGAACCAATAGAGTGGGATATGATGCAGTACTCAAAAACAATATCATAGGAAAAGAAATTTTTTACTGACATATAATATATTGCTGGGTGAAAAAGAGCAAATGTACAATATGGTTATACTTTGTTTTTTAATGAATGTACATAGACTAAAGAAAATGTGCCTGTATAAACTAACAGTAGCTATTTCTATGCAGTGGGTCTTAAAACGCTTTTCTGCCTCCTCTTTGTGCTGTGCATTCTCCAAACTTTCCACAATGAACATATACTACTTTTATAATCAGAGAAAAGGGTTAAGAGCAAGAGATTGTTGCTGAGATGGAATTTGACCTGCTTGTATAAAGTAATGACATAAGAAACTCTGCCTTAAAAGGGGTCTGTATACCCTTTAATAACCTTGCATAGGTTATTACAGACCATAAGAAAAATAAGTAGTATACTTCTGGCCAGTTGTATAAATATGTGACTATTCATAAACTCTCTGAAAATCAACAGAGAGGGTAATGGGGAGGAATCATAAAGAATGGTATATTTATTTCATCAGTGCTGGTAGTCGTACCTTAGGGACATACATCTACTCTGCAAGAATGTAATATAAAGTTAATCCTTACAACAAAGTGATCTCATTGTATTCAAGCCCAGGGTAACAAGGGCAAAAGTAGAAAGAGGGCTAATTGGTTTTTTTCCCCTAAACCTTGGGATAGTCCTGAGAATCTGATAGAGGAAGAAAAATAACTTTATTGGGCATAATTAATCACAAATACAGATGCCTGAGAATCTCAGGGTTAACAAAAGAAAAATAGATGAAGACACAAACCACAAAACCCCTGAAAAGGGTTTCCAGGGGTGTCCTCCTCAACCACCTAGGGATGGTAACAGAATAAGAAAGGCTCAGACTCTTAGAAAATTCTGTAATCCCAAATAAGAAAAGCCTCCGTTTTTTAAATCATCAGAATGAAATGGGACCAAGGTATGCATTTTTAAAATTCCATAGGAGATCAATCATCCTATTATTCAATAATCTTTTTTAGTGCGTAAAATTTACCTTGTGCTAAGGAATTCGCTGCTTTGTGCCATCACACCATAGGCCTTTCAAAATAAACTTTCTGAAAGTTATGCACGATCTGAACCCAAAAGATAAATGAAATGCTTTGATGGTGGAGTTGGAAGGCAGCTCAGAAGCTCAAGGCCTGGCTTCCCCTCCTGCTCAGGAACCCATTCTCTTGCCTCCCTAACAGTTAGACAGTGGGTCACCACTCCTGCTCCTGTTTCCCACAAAGCCCTCATTAGGATTACTCCACCCTTTGGCAAGACATATGGATTTAGGGAGTGATCAGGCTATTGAGGAGCCACAAACATTTGAATTCAAGCTGCCTTCCACTGACTCTTTCAAACGTAGAGGCAGATGCATATCTACTGAATAAGCTTAGTAGGACCTAATGGAGCTGTGTACAGTTTACTGGAGTAAATCGGGAACTTTCCTGTAAATGCATGAAAAGCAATATCAAGTGTTCCTTAACAGCAGAGCAAGCCCACAGGGTAGATATATCAGCTGAGACTTCAAAAGTGTCCTTTTACCTGTAGCTCTGATGGATACAAGGGAAGGGACATTGGTAGGCAGGACGTGACGTGTGCCCAGGGTCAACATTTCAGCTGTATCAAAGTTAGGTCATTTCCAAAGTTAGATGAAATAAATGGTTAAAAGAAAAACCAGCCCACTTCATCTGGCCTTGTGTTAGGACTGCTTATACATGGCTTTGCATTCCTTCCCAATCTCAGAATCCCCTAGAGGAGATCAGTAACTTCCTATGCAGAACCATTCTCTATTAAGCCTTTTCCTTATGGGCTTCAACCAAGGTCCTGGTCAAGACAGAACAGGCCTGATTACACGAAGCTATTGTCTACAGTGTTCAAATATTCATGCAGCATGAAATGCTGTATGCAAAGAAAATTGAGAAAAATTGAACTAGATTTTATGCACTAATACTAATCACAAGATTACAAAATCCAATTCAAAACATCTAGTAATGAGTAAATTCTAATCAAATATGGACTGTGGTCTTTTGGTGTCTTTAGTTCCTCCCTCCCTTCCTTCTTTCTACAGAAATCCACCTCACAAACACATCCCGTGAAGAAAATTCTTTTTAAGGGGGTATTTATTTGCAAATTAAAATCATGTAATCAAGAATGCATTCTTGCTTAGTTATGAAAATGGATCTTTCTCTTTTCAGAGTTTCCTTTTAGAGAAATCACTCTCTGCCCTCTTTAACTTCTTGAATACTTATTCCTGGAAACAATGGAAATGAGAAGCTAGAGAGCTGTGTTCCCAAACATCAGGGGAAAAGCTCTTTGGGTGCCGTTCCAACATCCACGCACAAGAGCTCCCTCGCTTTTACAGCTCAGCAACTCACTGCAGCACTTTAACATATTTCTGGGGTTTTAATTTCCTTTTTTTAATGGTTGTGTGACATGATGTCATTTTGACTTGAAATAAAAAGAAATGCAGATATTAGGAAGGTAATATTTATATTCTATTGCCACTTAATGTCCAAACAAATATCTAGACTCTATGCCAAGTAATAAATAAAACCTCATAGCAGAGGCAATGATAAAACTAGCACCTGGGTCTCCCAGCTTCCCTGGTGACTACTCTATATTTGAACTAAAGGAGTAACTGCAGAGCGTTTCCCTTCAAGGCAGATCCATTCCAGGTCTGAGAGTTATTACATATGTGTTACCCAGAGCCTTTTTGTTCCATAATGGCCCCATTTTTTCCCTCAGTCACTAAATTAACAACCAGAAGTAAACAATAAAACAGCAAGTTATCTTCACGAACCTATCTTTAAGACTGACTCTAAAATGTATAAACGGAGAAATCAACCCGAAACTTCAACAAGAGCCAGGCATATAGTTAATAAAGAAATCTGTTGCACTTTGAGCCATTTGGATATTTCATTACCTGCCCAGGTGTTTAGTGCACAAACGATATTCCTGGTTGTCTCTTCAGTGGAAGGGATACCCTGCCTACGAAACCTAAAACCAAATCCATTGCAAGGGGAGCCCTTGCTTTTAGTGTGAAATGCTTTTACAACATAGTACTCCTGCCTCAGGAGCCAGTGAGACTCAGGAGGGCGTCAGGTGAGGCTCATTGAATTGCAGCAAGCTGTACTGAACCAGAAGGGTGTCAGGATGCAGCCAACCGGGCCGAATTTACCAACACAGGAGCCAAAGGAAAATTTCCAAACTGGCTTTAAACATGCCCTGGCTTCTTATTTGTAGTCTTCAAACCTCTTGAGATGTGGCAACAACTTTGAGATTCAAAAATCAAGCGAAGGAAGTAACCCCTCTCTCCGAAGGCACGTTCAGAGGGATAAATTGGCTTGCACTGCTAAGTAGTCTTTACAGAGAGTGGAGCCAGGAACACTGGCAGGAGAGCACGGCAAGACAAAGCCTGAAGACAGAAAATGGGCGTGAACGGGGAGAACCCAAGACGCAGAAATGCAGGGGGCTCTCGGACAGAGAGGAAGAGCCGGAGGCCTGCAGCCTGGAAGGCAAAGAACTTACATGTGTCTGGAATTTAATTTTTGTTTCAAAAAGCAAAAGCAATCAAGAAGAGGAAGTAGGAATTAAGAGTGACTTGCTTTTGATTTTCAAAATGGAAATAGCTGTACTGTTTCTCCAAATCTAAAAATGATACATTCTTATTGTATAAAAACTATAAGAGAAGCACAGGAAAGGAAAAATGAAAGCCCCATAATACCCACTCCCACATAAGCACTTTTTATATTTTAGTATGCATGCTTTCAGATATTTTCACAATACCATTTTAAATAAATATAGATTACATGCATCATTATACCCACCTCGTTCTTTTTAATGCTAATGCATTGTATTTATGGATGGACCATAATTTAGGTAACAGATCTCCTATATTAATGGGGATGCAGATTTTTCCCCGAAAAATTTTCACTAATTTAAGAAGTTCTATAAGGAACAACACTCAGGGTAAATTCCTGGAAAAAAAGAATACATGTATCTTAAGTCCTTTGACACATATATTTCCTAAACGATTCTTCATGAAGTTTATATAAATTTATATTTTGACAGGTTACTTTTAAAGACAACTGCAAAAGAAAACTAATTTTTAATGTTTATTTTCTTGAACCCAAACATTCTGTAAATTATAAGGACTCTCTGAAATGTTTTTAATAGATGTCAACAATCACAATTACTTATAGAGGTGTCATTTTAAACATGCCTTGAGGCCATATAAGACCCTTCTCCCAGTAATATCAAAATGCTTTGTAGTCCTTATCTCATTGATTACAATATGCCCTTGACATAAAGGTCAAAGGTTATTACTGCCAAGTCACAGGGGGGAAACTGAGGCACCGAACTAGCTGGCAGCACATCTAAGGCTACATACCAGAATCACAATTAGCACAGAGGCCTCATTTGTTTTTCGTTGTTGTTTGGAGGACCTTGCTTAGTGTTCCAAGATGATGAATTTACTTTAACATTGTTGAATCTCAGTTTGCAGCAGGTTGACAAGTCCTGCTACCAAATCAAATCAACTGCTTCTTTTTTTTATTTTTTATTTTTATTTTTTGAAACTAAATGTCTATGAAACAGAAATGTAGCAATAGGAGGAGTCTCCATGCCCAGACCCCTGACTGCACACAGGGGAATGAGCCATCCACACTGCTTGACCACCTCATCTTCTTACATAAAGTTCACCATGTCCACAAAACATAAACCTTTTAGTTTTTAAAGTTGTTCCACAAAATGATCAGGACACAATACTTTCTGTCCCATCAAGTTCCCCTTAAAGGCCCAAGCTGTGCTCTCAGAGTTTGATTTGTCTTTTGGGAAAAAGGAACACATATGTTTATTTCATACCACAACAAATACTCAACTTAGTTCATGCCACAACTGGGTAGCATATTCTGGAAGATCCTTGGTGAGAAATTACTGACAGAAGTGGAACACCTCTTCATGAACAGACCCCTTTGCTGCCCTGGAGGGTTACACTCTAGCTAAAATGGGAAATAGGTGAACTTAGAATAATTAGGAAAAAAACTCTACTGCTCTCTAATTGTAATATAGTTGATGAGAAAAGTTGCCCCTGTGATTGTGTATAATGTTCTCCGAACAGCTTGGCCTTCCAGGAGCCTTAATTTAGATTTCCAAATTGGACCCAAATTTAAATCCCTCAGGCAAACAGAAGCTTGAAGATCTTAACAATTTTTCGCCTTTCAGTCTTTTTTCATTTTGGATTTTTTTAAAAAAAATTCGGATCATTTCTGATTAGGTTGCAATGCCAGATTTGCTCCTATGAACCAGAAGAGAAGGATGCCTTTTGCTGTGTAATGGATGATGGTGTTTAAGTATCGAAGGCCAGAGCACTCTGTCTTTCTTTACTAACGTTTAAGGAAAAATCCATAATTCTCTTCCCTACTGGCATATCTTCTGATATAACAAGAGTAATATTACTTCTATAATTGTTCTTCAGATTCCTTCCCAAAGAGTTTTGACAATAATGGTTATCAAGGGGGGGGGAGGGGGGAATCACCCAGCCTGTCTGATAAACATGTTCTCTTGTGCTCCCACCCCAGTGAGAGCTGTGACACGGTGCTTTTATCATCCAGTGTGTGTTCAGAATGAGCTTAGAACAGCAATTGCCGGGAATAGGCAGGCGATAAAGCGCATTGATTTAACACATCTTGTTTTCAATCATGCTTGGATTTTCTGAGCACGCATTTTTCCTGTACTCGGGCTTGTAGCTTTTATCTGACGAGCTGATCCCTTTTCACTGGAAAATGAAAAGGTCGCACAATAAGACACGGTTTACTGGAACTTGAACACGCACTAGGGAAAGTATTTTAGATAAATACTGTCAGACATAGTGGAGCTGAATTTCAACAACACAATCGCTAAACAGCAATACTTATTACTCTGCTAGAACAAGCCTACCTGCAGCCTAGGGTGCTCAGCAGGAGACGGCACCGAGTCAGGCTCTCAAGCTAAGAAACCCTTCTCTGAGCCTCCTGCTAACCGCGCACAGAGTTCTGGGATGCTGTCCTACTTGTGATTGCTAATATCACGGTTTTACGAGACAACGCAAAAACACTACTCCCACTGTTAACAGAATCGCTTCCTCTAAACCAGAGGACAGGTTTCAGAAGAGGTGGATAATGAAGATTCAGCAGCACACTGCAGAGAGTCAGGGAGGAAAAAAATATTGCATAAAAAATAGTGAAATAAAGGTGACTCAAAAAAGTAATTAATTCCACTCATAAGACGTGAAATACTTGTAACTGGGCGATATTGGAGGATGAAATGATTATTTGGTAACATTTTAATGGAATCTAAGAGAACTTCCATTTATAGCAAGCCTGCTATATAGAGAGCTACAATGGCCTTCCAGGTAAGCCCAGAAGTTTTTTATCAACCTAAACTGTAACTTAAATGGCATCTTTATATAAAATAAATGAAGCCATCGTTCTACAGTATTAACCCAACCTAAATGGTTACTCTTGTTGCATGCCATTAGCCTAAATATCTCTTAAAACTCAGCCAGAAAGTCTCCTTTACCCAAACATTAGGGTCCAGAACTTTTTCCTTTTAGCCTTAACACACTCTGATTACACCTTTAATTACTATCTACTCCAGAGCTTCTCAAAATTTCTGGGTTCATGGTAGCTTGGGTATCTCAGCGATCTTTTCATAGCACCTAGACAAAAAAAAAAAAAAAAAGACCCAACTTCATTTATTAACTACTTGGATCCAACAGCTTAATATTTATGTCCTAACAACTTAGTAACCATATGAAATAACAATACAAAGAAATTAAGAGAAAAATAATATTTTTATTTTATTCTAAAATAATCACACTTGCTTACTAATGGGATGTGTGCTCCTATTGGCTTCTGTTGGGTCTTACACTTCTCAAACCTTGGAATCAGATTGGACATTGCCACACTCGTTTTCTATTCTATGCTGATTTTCACATGGTACGTCCTTTTTAATCACAGTAACTGCCAAAAACCCTGCTTTGCAAAGATATGACATGATCAAAAGAAATGCAGCACAATCAAAACTACTCGAGCGAGTAGTTCGTGCGGAAACAGACTTAAGGTATCATTGTTTCCCTCAAATTTCAATAACCCCACAGCACCCCTGTGAGTTTACAAGGGCACCTTGGTGCATAAATTAGGGAAACATGAATCTACTCAGAAGCAATGGAATTAACTAAATGCTAAGGTACTTGCAGGGATTTGCTGCATTCATTCATTTGTGTCTTTTTTTCCAGTAAGAATAAGAATTATTAAAATGACAGCAGAAGTCAACAATTCCTAAGGATTTATGATGTGCCAAGCAGGATTTCCAGCACTTTACAGGGATTATCCTATATAACCTCTACAACAACCCTAGAAAGTAGATACCATTATTATTCCCATTCCACAGAGAAGGAAATTGAAGCTTGGAGGTGTTAAGCATCTCCCCTAAGTCCACAGAGCTAACAAGTGAAAACTGATTTTAACAGGATGAGTCTGCTCCCAGAGCCCAACTCTCAGCCGAGATGGGACAATCAAGGTGCCTGCACAACAGGTCTTTTATGAGTTTGGCCTTCAGGACATTTCTAATGCTTCTTGCTCCCCTGTACACCTCTCTCTGTTTTAGTCCTTTTCTTTGTCTCAATTTATGTCCCACAGAAACCTTTGTCACCTCCTCTAGTCCTCATTTGATTCCCATGCCTCTACCAGTACACTCTTCTTTCTGCTGTTCCTACCCTTTTGGAATAAGACTGAATCCAATCTAAGCTATATCACTGACCAGCTATGTGCTTTTTAGAAAAGCGATTTCCATTCGTTAAGCTGTCCTTATCTGTACAGTGAAGGTTTGAGGTGAAACTATTTGTAAAGTGCTAACCACAAAGTAAATACTCAATGGGTACTTTTTATTACTATTACTATAATACCTGCCATGTGCTAGAAATAGAAGCAGGTATGGGGGATACAGAATTAATGAAACATATTCACATATTCTCCACTCTCAAGGAGCTCCAGAGTCTAGAGGGGCATAAAAACACAAACAGAATTTTAAAACAATTTGCTAAATACAACAATATGAGCGAACAGTATCCTAAGAGAATATTGGGTGTGCTATGTTTGTTCTGGAGCTCAGCTTTTCCTTGCTCATCTACATTAATTTGAAATTAGAGTTCAAAGAATTCTTATACTTTTGACTCACAAATGCTACCTTGAAATATACCTCCAACTGGAGAAGAACACAACTGCTTTAAACCAATATGGTTTTTGGAAACAAAACTGGTAGGGAACAACTAAATAATATGGGATGCTTTCACTGACCTTGGGTGTTTTCCCATTGCTTAACTAAGTAAATAAAATTGACCACTTATTACATACAAGGCACTGGGTCTAAGAAGATGAAAATAAAGAGAAGGACAACACAGGCCCAGTTTCATGTGTGTTAATCTTAGTGTTAACGGGATTTCCAGTTGCGGAAACAGGCCTGTAAGATAATGAAACCAGTGGCTTTAATCATGTACTAGCAGTACACAGCACAAAGAAAAACATGGTTCTCTGTAGTGGAGTCAGGGAAACATTTGCCAAAGAGGTCATATTTGAGCTAGACCTGGAAGGATAAATAGGATTTTCTACTGAAAAACATGGGAAAAGCATTCCAGGCAAAAGGAAGAGCATGTGCAAACGCACAGGTACAGGAGAGGGCATGGTGTCTTCAATAGGGCTGTATATTCCTGTTTGGAGAGAACATAACTTATATACTGGGACTGGGGTATTGAAGAATAACTATTAAAAACAGCATTGGTCTTCAGTGCCTAGCAAAGAACTTTATCTTGTAGGGAACAAAGAGTTGTTTAAGGTTTTCCAAATAGTACGAGTGACAAAATCAGATAACCATAGGAGTCAAAGGATGGATTTCAAAGTCAGCATTACTGCAATAAGCCAAGTGAAAAATGAAAGACCAGCTAATGATGGGGTGGCCAGAGAGGAAAAGGCAAATTTCAGAGATATTTTAGAATAGAATTTGATAACAGAAGTGAGGAGTTAAAAGAAAGGGGGATGATACTGGCATGTTTAATTTATCTGGTGGGTGGAGAGGGTGGCTATTTAAGAAGATAAAGACTGCAGGAAAAAGGAAAGGGGAAAAAAAATCGTTGAGTTCAAGTTCAGACATCTTAGGTGCCAATAGGACATCGAGGTAAAAAGTTTTAGTAGATAGCTGGAAATAAAGGACAGAAGCTTAGGAAAAAGCTCAAGAATGGAGCTAATGATACAGGTAACATCAAGATAAACCCATAGTGGAATACTGGAAACCACACATCCAAGGCCAGACAGCAATATGGGGAGCACAAGCAGGTAAGGAATAGTTGGAGAAAGATTCAGAGACAGAACAAAGGCTGGTCAAAAGGGAGCAAGGACACCCGGAGAGAATAAGGTCACTGAAAGCAAATGAGGAGCTTAAAATGTAAGGGTTAGTCAACATCATCTAGTGTAGCCAAGTAGCCAACCAGGAGAGGTCTAGGAGAAGCTGTCAAATGACTATTCTAAGATCATTAGCATATGTGGCAACCACAATTCTAATAGACTTGTGTATGCCTTAATCCAGAGGCTCTGATTTTCTTTCATCCTATAACCCCCAATACAAAGATCTGAACCTGCCGAGTAAGTCTGGTTGGCAACTTATTTGCCCAACTGCAAATACCACATGAAACATAAGAGAGCAGAGGGCACTCAGCCCCAAATCAGATGACCCTAAGTCCTAATGAAATCTAGAATTCCAGAG
>JAQZBX010014028.1:17764-39209 GCA_029593785.1 Cabassous unicinctus | reverse complement strand
AAAAAAAAAAAAAATGCAGCCGTCTCATATGTATCCTCACCCTCTGCTTGTCTCAACTGCCTTGGTTATTGCTGTCTCTTGGCTTTCAAGTCACTGTCCCTTCAAACCTTTGGCTTGAGAATATAGTGAATGTTCTTAACCTGCTACTAGCAGACAATCTTCCTTCAGCCTCCCAGAGAAAACCAAGTCTGAGTCTGTTCAGGTTTCTATCCTCATGTATGCAACCAACGTGTCTCAGAAGAAAGATGACTCTACCATCCTCTCAAATCAGGGCTCATGGGGTGGACTTGATTTGTCTAAGGGTAACCCCCTCATTTATTAATAAATAACTTGAATATGGGCATGTGACTTCATTCTGGCAAAAATATGTGAGGAAAACATTTCTGGAGGATTCTAGAAAAGTTCTTCATGGATCTGTTGCGAAGGTACAGGAAGCCCCTCTCTACCTTGGTGAATATGAACTAGAAAAAATGTGGCCTCCGGAAGCTACTCCACAAACACTAGAGGAAGCAGCCTTAGGATGAAGTCAGCACTGCAGATGGCAGGATAGATAGACAATCTGTAAACTTAATGGTATTGTCCTGAATCTTGCTCTACCACAGGATACTGTCTTACTGTTTAAGTCAGATGGAATTGTATTTTCTACATATGGCTCCAAAAGCTTGCTAATGAATATAGGGGTTTCAGATGAGTAGGAAAAAGTTGAGAGGATCCCCAATGGCCCAACATTGTCTCCAGTGTTTATCAAGGACCACTGTTTGGAAGTCCTACAATTCCATTTGTACTTTCCAGCAAATGTTATATTAAAGGGGACATGCACAAAGGAGAATATTTTTTAATGATGTTAGGTCCCAGAAATTGTGATTGCATAATAAGGAAGTTAGTTAAGCATCTACTCTATGTCAGTCATTGTTCTGAGCTGAAGAGATATATCAGAAAAGCAAACAAAATCTCCACTTCTAAGGAGATAACCCTTTCAAAGGAGTAGAAAGGCAATAAGCAAATGAATACATAAAAATGTAATATGTCAGGTGAAAATACATGCTATGAAGAACAATAAGAGTAAGAGAGAGTAAAGGGATAGAGAATGACAGAGGAGGGATGTGCTGTTTCATATAAGGTGACCAGAGAAGGTTTTTCTGAGTAAAAAAGGCCACTTTAGCAGAGATCGGAAAGAACTGAAAAGAACAGCCGTGGAGTTACCTGGATGAAAAATCTTCCAGGCAGCAGGAACAGCAAGTGCAAAGGATCTGAGATGGAAGGATTCCTGGTATGTTTGAAGAAATCCAAAAAGGCCACTGGAGGAGAAGCAGTGAGAAGAAACATGGTAGGAGGTGAAGACAGAGAGATAAAGAAAACACATGCCATGTTCATCCTTTATATTGGTTCATCCCCTATATTGGTTAGAGAGACATAGATATACAGCCTATTTAGGGCTTCATAGGCCATGGTAAAAGATCTGGACTTTCCTATTTTCCAGAGTTTTGTGCAGACGTGTGCCATTCTTGCTGCAGTGGGAGCTAGACTATAGGGAGGCAAGGTTAGAGGCACAGAGATGCATTAGGATGAAAATGCAACAGTTCAAGTTAGAAAAAATGGTGGCTTGAACTCAGAAGACAACAGTGGAGGTTGTATGAAGTTGTCAGAATCTGGATATAATCTGAATATTGCTGAAAGATTGTCTATGGGCTGTGGGAGAAAGAAAGAGAAAGTTCAAGGAAGTGGTTCAAGAAATAAGTTTGAAATCTATCAGAATATGGATGTATTGAAAGTTGGAGGCAAGGTTAAATAATTTGGTGACTGAGTACAAATATAAGAAAGGTTTAAGACTGATCCCTGTGCCCACCAATATTTAGCAGCTAGGGATTATAAAGACAATCTAATGAAGAAGAATAGAAGAGTCTAGCGAGATAGAAAAATATCCAAGACAAGGATGTCTCAGAGGCAAAGTAAAGTGTTTCAATGACAGAAGAATGAGCAAGCATGCCAATGCTGTCGATTGGTAGAGTAAGATGAGAACTGGAAAATGACCATAATTTTATGAGGAAAAGGCCTATTTGAAGCTCCTCAGCTTTTCTTCTCTGCAGGTCCACTTTATCATATTTCTTCAGCATTTGGAATGCAGACTAATTAGATTATTTATTTTTGAGGCTATATTTGACTTCTATCCTAGCTTAAAATGAGAGCCAGTAAATTGCATGAACTTTAGTGTGATTAGTAGTACATTTGAAAACCCCTGCATCCATCCTCCTAGCTGGACTCCAACTCTAGGAGTGGAACAGGAGTACTCTGAGGGTCATTCTACCCAGGTGCATGAGACTTTGAAAATAAGTGAATAAACCACCCCAAAGAGTTACCACTCTCATTGGGTATTAATGCATACATTTCAAAAGTCACCAGGAATTAGGTTTAAAACAAGCCTGATTGGTTTTAGCAACAATCAAAGGACAAAGATAACATAGATTAATGCTTTTTACAGACACTGTTTGAGCCATGATATAATCAAATATTTGGCAAGCCATTTAGAGATTTTCATTTTACTTTCATTATATATAGGTGTTAAATTATCAGATGGCCTCCTGCCGATAAGATAGAGTAAGTCTTTCAAACTGAAAGATTTCCACATCTGGGAAACACCTGAATATATTTTAAGTTTGGGAGACTATGTACTTATAAATTTAACTGTGTTCCAAATGGTATATTAATGAAGAACTTAAGCTTCTAAAATGAATATTATACTCAGATTTGGGCCTCTCTTTTGTGCATGACTTTATCCTAATAATCAAATGTTCAAAGTTAAAGTTTCTTATTTTAATTTTGTCTTATTTGAAAAGTATGAGTATGTAGACTGGGATAAGGGGAAATAAGAAAGAGAAATCAGATTGACATGACCACAGACATATTCAAAGACAGATCAATTTTAGGAAAGAGTACACCTGGAATTTAATTGATTGTCATAAACTTATCTGAACCATTAACATGACCTGTGATGAGACTCCTTTGAAAACTCTTCAATAGCACTGGTGCACCACCAGGGATACGATACTTCTCTTTAAAGGCTTCTGGGATAAAGGATAATTAATTGTTGATGGTGCAGAGAATGCAGGGATGTTTCATCAGGTGGACCCAGGAGACCAAATAGCCTGTTGGCACTGTGAGCCAGTGAGAGAGAGAGAGAGAGGAGCATTGACAAGAGAAATAAGGAATAAGGAAGAAAAATGTTAACCCACTATACATTATTTTAGCTTGCACAGTGCTTAATAACAGGGTGATTGTTTTTTATAAAATGTTTTGATTTTTATTTGATTGGTATTTTAAGCATATAAAATTAAAATATATAAAGTAAAACTTTAACTCATAAATATTATGCTTAATTTTACAATACAAACATATATAAATTATAATAATCTAGGCTTAACTTTTATCATATGGTTATTCCAGTCATTAATTTCACCAAGCAATAGCTAAACCTATGCTATTGATTAGTTTCTTAATTCCTTAATTCAACAGATATTAATTAAAATGTTGATTCAGATGTAATCATGTTAAGAAACTTATAATCCCTTCTCTTAGAATTTGTTCAATTTTTTCTTTCAATAAACATTTATTGAGCACCTATTTTATATCAGTCACTGTTCTATTTTCTGGAGGTAATAAGAATGAACAAAAGGCCAATTCATTGCACTGCCAAAACTTTTATTTAAGAGGAGGAAATAGACAATAAATAAATCAATATATGCAAATTTCCCACATTGATAACCCGTGGTTTCTTAAGATTTTATTTTTTTCTAAATTGTGAATAGCTTTACCAGATAACAATTTTATATCTTGTTCATTTTTTTAACATATGACAAATATTTTATCTATCTTATTAATAAATGAGAGCACCAATAAGATGTTGGAACGTATCACAAGAGAATACAAAGAACAAGCACAGATGTGGGCAATCAGGAATGATGAAGTCAATTTTTAATAAATGCAATAAAAAACTGGCTTTTGTAGATACACAAGCAATTCACCTGCATTTTATGGGCATAATTTTCATTGCTATCCGTTTTCTACAAGTTACAGAGTTATAAAATAGCTCAAAGACAATGAACAGCACAGATAACTCAAAATGATGTGCTAGATTACACCAAGTGATCTTTATTGCCTGTTTCAAAGTCTTTCACAACTATTTTTCTGAGAGTCTATCCCCCCTTGTGATCATAATAATGTCAAAAATTATTCTTCATCACAAAAAAGCACTATTAGGTTTGACCTGATTATTTACATAAGTGCAAGAAGAATATTAATTTACCATATCGACTTCTTGTAACTCTAGAGTCAAAGGGTTTTGAACAGCTACCAAGGCCATAAGTTAACGTCTGCTTGGATATTTTCACAAAGAGTCTCAATTGTATTTTCTCAAAGCCTTTATTTTTCTATCCCAAAATGAGGAAGCCAACCCCAAGTTTCTCTCTCCATCAGATTCCATCTGCAGTATTTATACATTTGGGAAGAATTCCTCTCTTCTGAAGATCCCCCAAATTTATTAAGGTCCTAGGAAGTGACTTTCCTTATTACCTATAAGGGTAAGGCTAGGCCTCTTTAAGAGACTTTTCTTGGGGGAAATTTGGAGGCATTTGTTCTATAAGTAAAGTCAATGTTTTTTCTTATGAGTGATTTTTCCAACCTGATTAAAGGAGCATTACTTTCAAATATGATACTCCAGGCATGGCTTGGAAGGCAAGTTCTTACTGAGCTTATGCAAATAACTATATTGCCATGAAAAGTAAGGAGACAGTTCCTGAATTCTGTGATCAGTGAGAAACAACTGTTATTTTTAAATGTTTTATTTCATTTTACAAAGCAGAGCTTACTAAGTCGTTGTGGGCTACAGATGGTTTATAGATAGCTTAAAATAAAAGAAAGGGGCATTCGTATGTATCCAGAAAATAGGACACTGAAACAATGCCAACAATAGTACAAACAAATAATTGCAATAAAGTGTTCTTCATCAGTTTATTCAGTCCCAGGAAATTGATTTTTTTTCCACTGAATCTTGAATTAGTGGTTTTCTTTCATGAAATAGTCCACAAGTATGGCCATGTAAGTAATGTTAGCTTTGGAGCCTGTACCCAATAATCTCTTATTTGAAGTGTCAATTGTTTAAACACTGGGAGAATTTCTTTCCATTTTGAAAAGATGATCTGTTGCCTGTAGCTTATGGTGGATACTTCAGGCAAGTATCAAAGTTAATCAAAACTTTCTGCAGATGAAAGAGACTGAATGGATGCTACTAATTTACTACCATAATCAATAATGTTACCACTGTAATTGATAATATCCAAATGCAGAAAAGTAAACTTCTCTATTGTAAATAACTATTTCATAAGAGTTTTGATTAGTTTTTCCCTTGAGGGTAAAAACATTATGAACAGTGAGGACATTGACAACTTTCCAGGGACTTCCCATATTTCTGAAATATTTATATTAACAATATTTTACCTATACACACATTATCTAGAGACGACTGAGTGTATCTTCTGAACTAACTTTACCCATTTAACTCTTGCAATAATTACATGAAATGAATGTAAATTTTCCATCTCTCTTTTTATAAGGTGAAAGGACAAGTCTTTGTGACTTCTCAGGGGACCACTGAGAAATCTCAAAAGTAGTTTTAAAGATAAAAGTCATCCTAAAATTTCTTTTCCTCTTTTCTAAATTGAGGGATTGATTTTGGAAAGGCAATATCAAAAGATTGTCAAAGGCAATTTGGGTACTTTTAATGAGATAGAGTCATGGATTCCTGAGAAACAATTCTGGGTTACTGATTTAATCAAAGTGACAAAAAATATTTTAAAAATAAACCTAGAACTTTCTTCTCACGGACACTGCTGAAGAAACATCGTTAAAGGCTCTCCTCCCACTATTGTCATGTCTAAGTCAGCGTGTTCTAAAGAGTGTAAACAGCTGTGGAAGCTCTTCATCAGTGGGTTAAGCTTTGAAACAACTGATGAGAATCTGAGGCGCCATTCTGAGCAATGGGGAAAGCTCACAGACTGTGTGGTCATGAAAGATCCAAACACCAAGAGCTCCAGAGGCCTTGGGTTTGCCACCTGTGCCACTGTGGAGAAGGTGGGTCCAGCCAAGAATGCAAGGCCACACAAGGTAGTTGGAAGAGTTGTGGTGCCAATGAAGGCTGTCTCAAGAGAAGACTCTCAAAGACCAGATGCGCACTTAACTGTGAAAAATATCTTTATTGGTGGCATTAAAGAAGACGCTAAAGAGCATCACCTAAGAGATTATTTTGAGCAGTATGGGAATATTGAAGTGATTGAAATCATGATTCACCAAGACAGTGGAAAGAAGAGAGGCTTTGCTTTTGTAGCCTTTGATGACCATGGCTCTGTGGTTAAGATTGTCATTCAGAAATACTCTGAATGGCCACAACTGTGAAGTAAGGAAAGCCTTATTTAAGCAAGAGATGAGCAGTGTTTCATCCAGCCAAAGAGGTTGAAGTGCTTCTGGAAACTTTGCTAGTGGTCGTGGAAATGGTTTTGGTGGGAATGACAACTTTGGTCATGGAGGAAACTTCAGTGGTCATGGTGGCTTTGTTGGCAGCCGAGGTGGTGGTGGATATGTGGCAGTCAGGGTGGCTATAATGAATTTGGTAATGATGGAAGCAGTTTTGAAGGTGGCAGAAGCTACAATGATTTTGGCAATTACAAAAATCAATCTTCAAATATTGGATCCATGAAGGATGCCAACTTTATAGGCAGAAAATCTAACCCTTATGGAGATGGATGACAATACTTGACCAAACCATGAAACCAAGACAGCTATGGTGGTACCAACAACAGCAGCAGTAGCTGTGGCAATAGCGGAAAATTTTAATTACTGCCGGGAAACAAAACTTAGCAGTAGAGGAGAGCCAGAGAAATGACAGAGAAGCTACAGGTTACAACAGATTTGTGAACTCAGCCAAACACAGTGGAAGCAGGGCCTCACTGTTACAAAGAAGACATGTTTTATACAATGCTCATGTGTATGGGCAAAAAACCATCAGGACTCTATTTGTAACTAAATGTATAACGGGTTATTTTAGTATCTTTTCTGCAGAAAGTGTAAAGCATTCCAAAAAAGGGCCTTAATGTAGGTGGTGGTGTTTTTTTTTGTACCCCTGCTGTTGATTGCTAAATGTAATAGTCTGAGGATTACACTGAATAAGTGTGTCTTTTTTTAAAAAAAAATGTGCTGTGTAAAAAGTTATTCTACTCTAAAGCCATCTTGATAAACGGCCCCAACAGTGTGAAGTTAGAACTCCTTCAGGGAGATGCCAGGTTCCATTTAAAATTAATTTACAATCTTTGAAGACTGCTTGTGGGCAGAGAAGCCTTTTATCTTCAGAAACATCGGTGTAGTTGAACTGAGAGTTACTGTGTTGTGACATGGAGTTCATCATTAAAAAGGGTCACCCATGCAAAGTTACAGAATTTTATTTGGCTATAAAAGTGATTGTTGGCACATCCTATGCAATATATCTAAATTGAATAATGGTACCAGATAAAGTTATAGACGGGAAATGAATCTTTTGTATCATCCATTATCATATGTAATCAATAAACAATTTGATATCCTCTTGAAAAAAAAAGCCTAGAAGACAATATGATTGTAACAACTTTAGCTTTCATAAGTGAGGAACTTATGATCTTTAGCCTTTGCTTTTTTTCTTCTTAAACAATTATGGACTTAATAAACTCAATATGAAGCACAGAAAGTTGTTCTGATCAGACACAGAGTCTCTGCTATCTAGGCAGGTTACACAGAAAGGAAAGAAGAGCGCTTCATAATGTAGGTGAAGGTGCTAATCAGTAAACCAAAGAAGGAAGCCCACCAAAAATGAGCAAACATTATTCAAATGTTAACATACTTCATAGCTTCTTTTCAGTCTTAGGTATTACAAAGCAAGGCTAAGAAAATCCACTTTGTTTGTTTGTTTGTTTGTTTTTTAGCTGTTAAAAAGACCTTTATTGTAAAATTGTAAAATAAATAGAAAAATAGATTAAAAGAAATTACAAATTTTAAAAGAAAGTGCAAGGCCAGGTGAGATTTAATATAATCAATTATAAGAAATAAATAGTATAGCAACAAACATTTATAAATATAAATAATAATTACAATATAATAGAAATTAATCATAGCATAATTTTAATTTTTATATTATACCTCTAACTATTGGACATAATCTCTAAGAATGAAATAAATTATTGGTTTAGTTATTTAATTTCCATTTAGACCATATTTCTTTCTGGATAATCAAATCCCTATTTGGGAATTCTTCACATCTTATTGGAATGAATTACAGCAGATAACAATATGCCAACTCATAATTTTGTGAGACAGAAAATCTCAAAATCTTTTTCAACACTTTCTTATGCATACTCATTAATTAAAATAACCCATCTGGATCAATAAAGATTTAGCATGAAAATCCACTTTCTAAGTTTTGCCCTTTATTGTGCTCTTTAAGATTATGGAACATACCAACCCTTTATTTTAGGACAACATATGGTCTGGAGACTATGGGGGACCCTTAGGAGGGCTGTGAGGTCAAAATTTTTTCAGAATAATATTATGATGCCATTTGTCTTTTTCATTCTCATTCTTTCACAAGCGTTCAACGGAGTTTACCAGAGGCTATGTGATGTGCTGTATTGGAACAGATTGGATCCAGAAGCAGCTCTGAAAATCCAGTTGTCATCTATTAAGTCGTATATTGAAAAGATTTACAAAAATGTAAAGCAATGTCACTCCTCTCACAAAAAGCCTTTTTAAAAATATTTATTTTCATAAAAATATGTTCTTTATATTAACATACAGTGGGGTCACCATTTCTATTTTAAATAAATTTTAAAAATTGGGGTTTAAAAATTCTCATTTTTAATTTTTAATATGAAAAATATTGATAAGTATAACCCACAAAATAATGCACATGAAAAAAATACTTTTTGGGGTCTTAAATAATTTCTAAGCATGTAAAGAGATACAGAAACAAGTGGCGGGGAAGCTGCTTTAGGAAAAATCTCCTCTTTTTCCTTAAAAAACATACAGAGTCATATTTCTCTGTTATTATTGCTCCCTCTATAGTCTCAATCACCATATCAATTATAACTTTTAACCAGAGTAACTAACTAACTTATATTTCCAAAGTCATTGGAAGAAATAGATTTCTTAAAATGCAATTTTGAATGTATATGTAAGCCATCCTATTATAAGATACTCAGAATCCTGAGCTATACTGCCAGATGACACAGTAACATCTATATAAGAAAAAAAAAAAAAAAAATATATATATATATATATATGCATATATGTATAGCTCAGGAAGATTAGAGGGACTAGACATGAAAGGGCACATGTTTTAGAGATTAATGAAAGTTCATTAAAATCACAAGTTATCATATATAGGAACTTAATATTTATCAGAGACAGGATCCCTATTTTATGAACATAGCCAGAAAATCTAACAAGAGCACAGGAAAGAGGCCCATCAGAAAAAAGGTTTGTATTAGGTCCAGGGAATAGTAAAACTCCTGACAGTCCCACACCTCCCTGAGAAATGGCTAAACAGACACTTCCCTAGGAAATTCCTAGGAATCCTAGGAAGACTTGTGATAGTTAGGAGCTGCAAGTGACTTTCTTTGGTAAAGATGATTATTTAGCTATTATGGATTACATTTGTCATTTTTCTCTGAAAAGGCTAATATCAGTCATGTCATTGGATCTTACTAGGAAATGGTGGCAAAACAATGGAGTACAATGCAAGTCTGGTGAAAGCGCACAGACTATATGTCATTGTGAAAAGATTTGAGAAATTTCTGGAAATTGCCCTGTGTGGTCAATGTGGGTGCTACAATAGTGCTAAAAGGATCTGTCTGTGTATATGTTGCTAAGAAAGACAGCATCATGTAGGTTTGTAAGATATGTTGCATGAGTGTAAAACAACACTGAGAGATCAAGTTTCTAATGCCATAGTGCTTATAATATTCTAGGTACTATTCTATACTCTAGGGATATAGAAATGAATAACACAAAGAAATATCCCTACCTACCTGGACCTTATATTCTAGTTGAAGAGACAGACAAAAGCACAATAAATAAACATATACAGATAGTATATTATAATTGTCTTAAAGAGAAAAATAAAGCAGATAAATGTGATGGTGGGATTTTAGATAGAACGGCTGAGGAAGGTAAAACTGAGAGACTGAAATTTGCATCAAGAACAGAAGTAGGTGAGATAACACAGATAGTGAAGAAATAATATCCTACACAGAGGCTAGAGTAAATTCCAAGGCCCCAGAGGAACAGCAAGTGGTCAGAGTGGGAAGAGAGTTGGGAAGAGAGGCCAGTAGTAGGAGATGAGGTCAGAGAATTAAGGAGATGCCACTGAAAGGCTTTGGCTTTTCCTCTGAGAAGGAAAGTCATTACAGGAATGGACCAGAGGAATAATGTGAGCATTCTTACATTTTAATAACATCACTCTGGCTGCTGGGTTACAAATAGAATAGAATGATCTAAGGTTAAAAGCAAGGAGATCAGACATGAGGCTTCTGCAATAAATAAACAAGGGATAATGGAGGCTTGGACTTAGGTGTAGTAGTGAAGGTTTTAAGTGGCAAGTTTCAGAGCTTATTTGGAAAATCGTCAGGATTTTATGCTGGATCAAATGTGGGCTACCAGAGAAAAAGGAAAGTCAAAGATGATTTCAAGATTTTTTTTTCTTGAATAACATGAAGAGTGTAGTAGTCATTTACAGAGATAAGGAAGAGTAGGTTTGGCAAATAATACCAGACACTCCATTTTGAAATTGACCTTTGAAAGTTTTGAATCTTAAGTTTGAGATGCCTATGACCTTAAAATAGAGATGTCAGATAGGCAGTTGTATGGATCTATCAGGTATTCAGAGAAGGCCAAGCAGGAGATACATATTTGGGAGATTCCATCATGTAAAAGTTATTTAAAGGCATTAAACTGTATGCGAACGGCAACACAGTGAGGCTAGAGAGACAAGAGAAGAGGTCTAAGGATCAAATCTAATAACGATCCAATGTTTAGAGCCAGGAACTGAGGAGAAACTGGCCAAGGAGACCAAGAAAGAATAGCTAGAAGAGTAAAACCAGTAAACGTCTGAAAGCAAAGTGGAAACAGTGGTTAAAGGAGAAACAAAGAGTTCACACTGTCAAAGGCTGCTGATACATCAAGGAAAATGAAGAAAGAGGTTTGCACATTGAATTAGAAGTTAGCAATGATCTTATTAAAACAGTTTCAGTGAAATGGGCATAAAGGTTTAATTGAATCTATATTTATAGGTGTGAAACACATCTAAAGCCTTTTTAAAAGAAAAAGTAGTGTATAACACAACACATTTAATAAGTATAATATAAACTTATTAAACATATATATGTTTATATATGTTTTGTATATTAATATATGTACATGTTTGGTGCTTACATGTACATAAAAGTCTGAAGTAAAGTGCACCAAGATATTAACAGAAACTGCTTTTTTAGCAGGTGATTTATTAAATTCTTTATTTTTTATGCTCTCTTTGTAGCTCCTTTTTCTAATGGTATTTGTTACTTTTGAAGTCAGGGAAAAAACCACAATAAAGCAATTTCCTAAATCATAAGGAACAAAAATACCTGACGAAACATTAAGGTGATTTGCATTATGGTAAAAATATTTGTAAGGTAATGAATAAGCTAAAAAAAAATTTTAGTTTCTCAAATTAATAAATGTTTTGGAGAAAGTTTGGTGGTAAATACATTTGCATTTAAACACTTGAAGAAGTTCATGGAACTCTTTCTTCTTCTTTTGTGAAGTATTATTTAGTAAAGAGTGTTCTTTCACTTAAAAATAAAAATCTGATTTCAATTGATCTTAATCTAAAAGCAAGATTTTGAATTTACAAAATTCATAAGATTATGCATTAGAAAGTTGGTGCTTTATTATTTTTCTTTATAAATTTACTCTTCATGTTTTTCTTACAGCTGAACAAGTGTTCAGAGTAGTGAGATTTATATTTTGCACATTTTTATAGAGATCTTTAGGAAGGCCTCAGTTTACCAAAACAATCCTCAATTATAATTATGGCCCAGGAAGCAGCTGTATCCCATTTCCAAAGGGAAAAAAAAAAAGTGCACCATGCTGAATTGTTTAAAAGAAGTAATATAGTGGTGAATTTTTTCTTGTGATTTAGTTTGAAATACTGTGCCTGAAATGCTAAGCTTGAAGTCCCATAAAGATTGGTATGCTTTGCAAAAAGCACTCTCTGTTTAATTTAGGCCAGGCCTCCTTTTACTTTGAAGGAACAAAAAAGAAACATTAACTGTTCCAGGCCTTCTCCTTAGGAGTTGACTCAGCCTTCCTGAGTGGTCATGGTGAAGTTCATGGCAAACTGAGCTAATTCTTGTATGTATATATGAACGAATGAATGAATGAACCAACCAACCAATGAAATAAAAAGAAAACTGTAAGTATCACATTATATTTACAGAATGTAAATGTAAATTTTGAATGGCTTACAGTCAAATATATTTTTCATGTAAGACAATTTCCTTTAAAAATAACACACAATGCTATTTTTAGATGCAATCTCATCCTGCTATATAACCTGCCTGAAAACTAATATAAGATAAATTTATAATAAATATTTATATTTTTATTCTTTTTGTATTAGAGAGTTGTGGGTTTTTGGGTACAAATAATGTAAATAGAGCTTCAAGTCTTACCACATGTTTGTTGTTCCTGTCATATTTCCTGTCTTCTCTTATAAATGTTAGAAATATCCTCCTCTCTTTTCTTAGTCACTCTGAAAATACCCTCCTAAATCTCCATAACCTGAATTTAGAATACAAATAATATTAATATCAAAATTTAAATAGTTCTCCTACTGATGTCTTATAAAGGAAAAGTTCAAATTCAAGAAGCAGTCATTTGGGGTGCACATTCTAGTCTACAAAGCAATAACTAAAAATATAAAGCAATGAAATACAGAATAGTAGTCGTTAAAATTTCCCCTTTAACCACATTTAAATATAGAATTCAGTGGTATTAGTTACATTCACAGATAGATTTTATATATGTTACTAGAATAAGGCCTGTACAACACAAACAGTGAGCCCTAATGTAAACTATGGACTACAATTAATAGTTAAATTACAATTCTATTGTCTCATCAATTGTCAAAGGTACTGCACTAATACAAAGTGTTAATAATAGAGAAAATTGTGTATATGTTTGGAGTGGTGTGTGGGAACTCTGTATTTTCTGCATGATTTTTTGATAAAACTACAGCTTCTATGATGAAAACTTAAAAGTTAAAAAAGCCAATCAAACAGATAATATGGAATACTTGAAAATATTTTATTTTTCCAAAAGAACAAAGGAAAGGAAGATCAAAATAATAGAGAACAGAAAAGACAATTCAAATAGTAATATAGTAAATTGATAAAACCCAATGCTGCCAGCAATTACATAAAAAGTAAAAGAACTAAGTCAGCACTCTTATTCAAAGGCAGATTGTCAGGATAAATTTTTAAAAATATCCAAGTATATGCTGCTTACAAAAGGTGAACTTAAATTTTAAAAACACCATATGGTTGAAAGGCAAAAGAATGGCAAAAGTTTTACCATGCATTCAGAAACCATAAGAAAGATGGTGTAGCTGTATTAATATAAAATGAAGTAAACAAGAAGTATTATTAGACAAACAATAATGGTAAAAGAGTCAATTCCTTAAAAAGATGTAATAATTTAAAACATTGACATAAAAATAGAGTTTTAAGTAATGAAGCCAAAATCAATAGAACTAAAGAAGAAATAGGCAAATTCACAATAATATTTGGAATTTAAGGCTTTTCTAACACTCTTTTCTCATTAGTTAATAGAACAAGAAGCAAAAAAGAAAATAAGGTTGTAGTATATTTGAATGGCATTATCAACCTACTAGACATTTATAGACCCAACAGCTGTAGAATATATATATTTATATATATTTCAATTGCATATGAAACAATCTCCAAGATAAAACATATACTGTGACATAATACGTCAACTATTTCAAAATTCTGTTATCATATAGAGTATATCCTTTGATCAGAACAGAATTAAATTTGAAATCAATAACAAAAGGACTACCTAGTATATTTTCATATATCTGGAAATTAACCCATTTCTATATAAGCTATGGATCAACAAATAAGAGATATTAGAAAATAATTTGAACTGAATATATAAAAATTTGGGGGCTGCTATTACAGTGGTAGAAAAGGGAAAAGTAAAGTTTTAACTGATTATATTAGAATACTTTAGTAATAATGATCTAAATGTCACATTAAGAGTCTTTAAAGAGAAGAATGAATTAAACCCAAAGTAAGTAGAAGGAAGGAAATAGTAGATGTATGGAAAATAAAACAAATAAACAACCAAGAAATTCAATAAACAAAAATTTGGATCTCTAAAAATATTGATAAAATTAATAGAAACCCCAGCATGACTGATGAAAGAAAGTGAAAGAAAATACAATCTCTAATACCAGAATGGACAGATGATTTATCACCTCAAATTCTACAGATGTGAAGAACAATCACATGTCAAAAAAATGTATTACTGTATATGAATGGACTCATTCCTTGAAAAATACATTTATGACAACACAAGAATAAATAGACAAATTGAATTTTCCTGTATCTTTCTTAACTGAATCCCTCACAAACATAGATTAAAAAATTTGACAAAATGTTAGCAAACCATATCCAACAGTTAATTAAAATGTCAGTACATCATGATGAATTTGAATTTATTCCAGGAATGCAAGGTTGATTTAAAATTTAAATATCAGTGTAATTCATCACATTGAAAGAATAAAAGAGAAGAAACATGAGCATGTCAATAGTTGCAAAAGTGATTTGACAAAATTTAACACCTATTTATTATTAAAATATTCAACAATCTGGGAGTAGAATGGAAGTTCCTCATTCTGACAAAGGACATCAATGAGGAATCTATAGATAAAAGTATTAAACCCCTTTCACTAACACTGGCAAGAAGGTCTGCTCTCACCCCTTCTATTCAGCGGTGTATTGCAGGTTCTAATCAGTGTAAGAAAGCAGGAAAAAGAAATCAAAAGGCTAAAGATTGGGAGAAAAAGAAGTAAAACTGTACTAATTTGCCAAAGACATCTAGAAAATCCGAAGGCATCTTTACACACAAAATACACACATACACACACACAAAGATTACTAGATCTCATTATTCAGGCAGACCACAGAACAAAAGGTATTATAGAAAAATTAATTGTACTTCTGCATATTAGCAACTAACAAATGGAAAATGTAATTTTAAAATGTCATTTATAATAGTATAAAAACATAAAATACCTAGAAAGAAATCACCAAAAATTGTACAAGTCTTCTATGCTGAAAAACTGCAAAATATTGCTGAGAGAAATGAAACCTACATGCAAGAAGTGTACCATATTTATGGATTGGTGGACTCAATATTATAAAAATGTTAATTCTTCCCCAAGTTTTCTACATATTCGCTATAATTCCAATAACAAATCCAAGCAGGCATTTCTATAGAAGTTGAAAATTTTTATAAAAATTTTGTATGAAAATACTAAAGAACCAGAATAGCCAAGATAATCTTGATAAAGATGAACAAAGTCAAAATACTCACACTATTTCATTTTAAGATTTACTATAAAGGTACAGCAGATAAGAGAGTGTTATGTGGTTTTAGAATAAGAATAAGATAAAAGATCAATGGATGGGAATAGAGGAATAGAGTTCAGAAATAGACTCACGCATATATAGTCTATTTCTGAAAAGATGTGAAGCTATTTAGCGGGGCGTGGGGAGGTGCTGCGGGGAGACTTTTCAACAAATGCACAAGAAAATTGGATAAACATATGGGAAAAAATAAGCCTTGATCTATATTTCACACATACATGCATGAGGTAGATTGTTAGTCTAATGCAAAAGCTAAAACTATAAAGCTCCTAGAAGAAAGGATAAGAGAATATCTTTGCAAAGTTATGTAAACAAAGCTTTATTAGAAATAGAAAGCACTAATAATAAAACAAATAAATGATAAACTGAACTTAATCAAAATTTTAAAATTTTGCTCAGGAAAAGAAATCATTAAAACATGCAAAATCAAGTCTTATAGACTGGGAGAAAATATTCACAATAAATATCTTACAAAGGACTTGTAACAATAATATATAAAGAACTCCTAAAATAACAATATACAGACAAAATTAACAATTAAAAAATGGACAAGAGACTTTAAAAAGCTGTGTGAATGATGGCCCTTAATGTGAAAGCAGATTGCATATCTTTTATCATCAGGGAAATGCAAATAAACAGCACAATGACATACTTATCCACCGAAATTTCCAAATTACAAATATAGATTTGTAATTTTACTATTACAAAACATAAATATTATATACTATATAATAATTATAATAATATATAATAAAATAGTATGTACACTATTATATACAAGTAGTTCCAAATGTTAGACAGGATTGAGAGCAACTAGAATTCTCATGCAGTACTGGTGAGTATCTAAAATGTTACAACCAGCTTAGAAAGTGTTTATCATTTTCTTATAAGGTTAAAAATGTACCTACCTAATAATTCAGCAATTTCTCTCCTGTGCATTTACCCAGGAGGAATTAAAGCATATACATATATACATTAAGAATTGTACCTGAATATCCATAGCAACTTTAATTATGATAGCCCCAAATTCGAAACAACCCAAATGCCTACCCGCAATTGAATGGATAAGCATATAATGATATATTTATTCTATTCAACAATTTAAAAATTGATAAAGGCAACTGCATGAATGATTCCCAAAGACTTTTGATTGAGCAAGAGATGTCTGATACAAAAAATGTGCACAGTGTATTTTCCATTTATAAAAAATTCTAGAACATCAAAACTAAACTATAGTGACAAAAATCAGAAGGTGGTTCTGATAAAGGTAGTAGCAGGATGAGGATTGCCTGATAAGCAGCAAGAGGGAACTTTCTAGGTTGAAGGAAATATTTTATGCCAAGATTAGGCTAGTGGTTAAGTGAATGTATTCGTTTGTCAAAAGTTATCAAATTGTGCACCTAAAATATGTGTATTTATTGTACTAAGTTATACCTCAATTTTTAAAATGTAAATATTTTGGAGCTCTGGCTGAGGTTTGGGATATCAAGCAACACAGTACTTTTGTTTAGCCCTGGAATCCCAAAGATAGTTCTACTCCATAGAATGCAGTGATAATAGCACTTTACAGCAGTCTAGCACACAAGAGTTTTAAAAACACTTTTACACTCATAACCTCTTTGTGCCTTAAAACAAAACCTTGAGGGAAGCAGGTAGTCATCATTACTCCAAGTAACAAATGAGGAACTTGAGGATTGTTAGCAGGACATAGAGTTAGAAGGAGAACTTAAGTCTTCTGACCATTCACTGGTCCAGCACTTTTTTTTTTTTTTTTTTTTTTACGATATCTATAGAGAACAGTCGGCTTCTTAAGGTATTGATTGATTGCCCCCATTCAAGAATCACCCCCTGGTCTCCTGGCTGGGCCCTTGGGTTATGAAGATAAACAGCACAAGGCCTCTGCCCTCAAGAAGATTGTAGTTTATGGTGACTGCTAGTCACTGTAGGATTTCTGTTTCAAAGCCCTGTACAGACATTAAGATGTGACTGCATTTCCACACTATCTGATAAACTTAAATTAAATTAGACATATTACTCAATTTATAATCTATTACAGTGTATTCATTAAACGAAAAACAACCTTTGGACTTTTAATTCATGACTCATCCAACTCTTTGAAACTTGAGTAGTAGCTTTTAAAGTTTGTTTTTATTGAAATTTATCATTCATACAAGAACATACATAAATAATAAGTACAGAGTAAAACTTGTGAACTTACAAAACAAACATGCATATCATCATACAGGGCTCCTATACATCCCCTCCCCCGCCCCCGCACCTTACATTGTTGTGAAACAATTTTTACAAACTATGAAAGAGCATCATCAAGATATTCCTACTAATTATAGCCCATATCTTACATTTGGTGTGTATTTCCCCCAACCCACATGGTTATTAACACCCTGTATTAGTATTACATACTTGTTATAGTTCATGAGAGAACATTCTCATATTTCTTGTGTTAACCACAGTCCATCTTCCACCACAGGATTCATTTTGTTATACAGTCCCATGCTTTGTACAGTCCATTCAAAGTGTACACTCAGTGGCTCTCATATTCTTCACAAGAGTTGTGCTGTCATCACCTCAGTCAATTTTGGAACAGTTTTGTTACTTCTAAAGGAAAAATCCCACACCCCCTAATATCCCTCTATTGTTGTCCCTTAGCATTGATATAATATCTTCTTAGCCATTTGCAAAAATATTACAATATTACTGTTAACTATCATCCCTAAGTTACATTAGTTGTAATTTTCCCATGTATAACCATATTCTTAACACTTTGTGAAAGAACATTCTTGTACTATTAATCACAATCTTCATCCACCACAGAAATCACTGTTATACAGTCCCTAGATTATTCTCTAGCTTCCTTTCAATTGAAATATTACATCCACAGACTACCCAAGTAGCAGCTTTTATTCCAATAGACCAATCCACTAAATGCGTGCCTTTATTTCTCAACTGTAGGCCTCAAAACCCAGAAAGGAAACATTTGGTTTGGCCTTTCTTTGCAGTCCTCTTTGAGAATATACAGTTGGCTAAGAGAAGGAGTGGTCCTGTTAAGTTTCCATAGAGCCATCAACCCTGACACCACAGAACAGTGTGTTCTTTTTGTTGGTTTTTACATTCCTGAAACTTGGAGCTTATGACAAGAAGAAGAAAAGTTCATCAGTAAAGAAATGAGAAAGTTACATTAGGATTATCGCAATCTTGATTCTCCCACATAATTATATTTTTTATTTAATATAAGAATGAAATTTAAATTTCACATGAAAATTAATGCAATTTTAATTGTTTTGAAATCATGACTTTACCAATGACAACATTTAGCCATAGTATTTATTTTCCCTTCTAGTCTCAGGTTTAAAATTACCATGCTTAATTTTGCATTTTTAAATTAATGTAACAGAATAAATATACTTATAGTAACCTTTTAATCTTATTCAGAAACATTAAAATGAATAACTTTTAACTTGTAGAAAAAATAAAAAAAGAAGATATTTTATACAGCCTTTCGGACAGATTACAAACATCCCAAATTACTGTGTAAATAGTAGGCTATGGAGCAACTGAAAGCCTCACTTGTAACTTTAATGGACATCAAAAGAAATTCTCATTTAGATGTTAGAGGAAGTTAATACCATATTTATTATCCATATTTTTCATGTAATATGTAATTTGCAATTAGTCTGCAGAATAAAAAAACACTTAAAATTAAAAAATTTATCATAAAAATCACAACTTTGTTTAAAATTTGTAACAAAAAAAGAGAATGATAATAAAGAGAAATTTAAATATTACTCAGTAAGAAAAGGACTGGTTTTTGAATTATAAGATTTAAACAGAAATGACTACGAATATGCTGAATATCTTGTTAAACTTGCAGCCAACCTGAATGAGAAATTCTGATCAAAAGGAGAATCCAGTTTCTATTCCTAGTTTTTTGCTACTAATTAGATGTGTGACTATCAGAAAAAAACATGGAATTTTAGAATTAGATGAGGACCTAAAGGGCACAGTGAAGAAAATTTCTCCAGTCATAGCAGTTGATCTTAGCTTCTGCTTGAACACTTATGTTAACAAGCAGATATATTTTATATAATTAACGTGAGAATACTTTAGTTCAAAAAGACTGATATAAATGGGTATATTAGTTTTAATCTGTGTCCTAGTGACAATAAGTTAACTTGAAGAATGTTAATCAAGACAACATATTCCAGGGATTGTTAATTACTTACTCAGAAAATTGTCATCTTGTCATCAGCATCCTACACTGCAGAAGGACAGTCACAACCAGTTCAACCATCTTGTTCTCAGCTCACTACCAGACGTTATGGCAATCATCCTAAAGAAAGTAGTGATTTTTCTGTGATGAAATGAATATTGTTTAAAATGATATGGACAGATCACTCTGCCTTTGTTTGAATAAGTTATAATTATCTTGAGTTAGCTCAGTCTTTCAAAATGGTGCCCTAGACTTTGGACCACAGCAGAGAGTTATGCCCCCCATTTTCACTAGATACTGCCACTGGAATATTGTATCATTTGCCTCATGGGTACCTTTTGTTTAAGATCATTGTAAGAGTGCTCAAAAGAACAGAAAACTTGTCATGTTTGTGTATAATTGCTAATAAATATGTGTGTGGCAGAATTTGAGCTGAGATTTGCTTTTATTTTAACATACCAAATGGTGGCAAGATGCTGGAGCTACAAATATCCACAAAAGGAACCCAATAGTTCTGAATGATTAAATTGATTTAGGCAAGTGCACAATAGTAACCCATTGTATTGTGTGTGTGTGTGTGTGTGTGTGTGTGTGTGTGTGTGTGTGTGTTAGTTTCTTAGAATACCATTTATTAGTTTGCAAAGAGAAATCAAGTTTTAAGTGGGGACCAGAACATGTAGGTTAGCTGATGAACACATTGCCCCTTCTGGTTTTATAGGTCCTTCAGGAAATATTCTTTATATTGATCTGACACTGACTTGTGGAAAACTTCTACCTGTTTATCATGGTTTTTGTCCTCTGGGCCACACACATAAGCCTAATCCCTCCAAAGCAGGGCTAAATTTTAAAACAAATTCATTATAGAAAACCAAGAACATTACTTCATTTTTCAGAATGACATTTATTCTGCATGAGCCCTTCCTTATCAGGACAGCATAAAATTCTATCTCAATCAAGTTTGAGTGTTCACCCCCTTCCAAGGTTGAAGCCCCAGGGTCTTTCCCAATTTAAACCATTCAGGAAGTCCTTTCTGGACTTCAGTCCATATTTGTCACTCCCGATTTGCTCATTATTCAAGATCAAATGACCCCTTGAAGAGGGATACTTGTATGCAAAGTGGTCACTGGAATCCTTCCCTTGGCCCATAGCCCTGGTGCTGACAGTAAGGACTCTAACTGCACCAGCCCATTTTCTCTGACATTCTGCCACTTCCCAGGGAAACACTATGTTGGGAATCCCTGCTACTGACAGAATCCCAAATCTTGGTCCTCTTTCCATTATCAGGGAAATATCACTAGCTTCAGGCATTTCTGCCTCCTCTTCTCCCAGAAATCTGCCCTTAGGCACATGCACACACACCATACACACATACATTACCTTCACCTCACAATGTGCTCTCATGCCCCTCCCCGGCCCATACTCCCCCCCCCCC
>JAQZBX010014028.1:0-17664 GCA_029593785.1 Cabassous unicinctus | reverse complement strand
CCATTATACGAATATACTGCAGTTTTAGTCATTCTTCTGTTGATGGATATTTGGGTTGTCTCCATTTTTTAGTTACTATTAATATGTCTATTTGTGCACATTTGTTTTTATTGCTCTTGGTTAAATATGTTGAAGTAGAACTGCTGGGTCATAGGGTAGGTATAAGTTTAGTTTTATGAGAAACTGACAGAACTTTTTCCAAAGTGGTGTGACCATTTTATACTCCCACCAAAATGAGATGTTCTACAGCCTCACCAACATTAAGTATTACCAGTCTTTTTAGTTGTCATCTTTCTACTGGGTGTGTAGTAGTATCTCGTTGTGATTTAAAGTCATTCTTGTTCCATATACTATAATGAAACCCTGAGTACCCAAGTTTCAAATTCTCAGACTCATAAGAACCATTTCAGTTTGGGAAAAAATGATTATAGAGACCTACTCCTAATAGTTGCAAGTTCTGGAACAGAAGTACAAATTAAAACTAACATACCATAGTCTAACCTTTAAAATTCTAAATCAAGCTAGGAAACTATTATATAAAACATGTTTTATCTTTCTACTTTTATATCTATCTGTCTTCATAATGACCTAGAAGGGCAGAGTCAGTTCACACCTGAATGTGGAAGTGTGGGGAGAACCAGGCTGAAGCCCACTGGCCTCCATTGTATTCTTATATGTGGCTCTCATGAAAGAACATGGACTTCAAGTGGGTGTGTCCTGTTAGTCCCACCTGAACCCTTGCTCCATGGAGAGATGTGGCCAGAGGCGGGACCCAGGGCAGAGACATTTCTTGTAGGAATCTAATCTTGCATAGTAGTGTGGAAACACCCATTTCATCAGCTACTAATATTTCCTCTCACTGCTTGCTTCAGAGTCATCAATTTTCTTTCAGGGCCACCACTAAGCAGCTCTCTCATTTCTTCTGCAACCTCAGCCTCTCCCCAGTATTTGTCTGTGATTAGTGTGACGTTTGCACAAGGAAACTAGGAAGGAACAACAAAACCAACAAATATAGACCATCCAAAAGCATATAAATGAATGTTGGCCTCACAAAACTTTTTATGGTTGATATCTAGTGATACATTAGTGAAGTGGCCAAAACATAAATAGCCAGAAAAAAAGAGCACACACACACATACTCACACCTCTGCCAAAATTATAAATGGCTAGATTATTCAGAAATGCTTTAGAAAACATTTGTTAATAAAAGTCATTTTTATTGAACACTGACTTTACATGCTACTCACTGCTCTAAGGGCTTTACATGAATTATTTATTTAATCCTCACATATCACCTCCATTTTACAAATATGGAAACTGAGGCACGGAGAGGCCAAGTCAGAAAGATAATTCAAGTTTACTTTCTGGGAAGTGGCAAAGGCAACATTCAAATCCAGACCTTCTGGCTGTAGAGTCCACAGGCCTGGCCAGGAGGCTATGCTGGGTGGGTCTACCACATGTTAGGTGTTTTACGAGGTGTTTTATATAGATTAGCTAATTCAAACTGTGACATAGGTATAATTATCTCTGCTTGACAGATGAGAAAACAGAGGCTAATTTGCCAAAATTATAAAACTAGTAAATGGCTGAGCTGTATTTTACTAACTTGCCAAAGTTATATAACTAATAAGTGGCTGAGCTCAGGTTCAGGCTTGTCTACATTATTTTCAAGATATATTGCATATGAAGGCAATGTGAAATATTTTAAGGTGTTTTAGGAAAATTTCTTTTTTTTTTTCTTGAAGTTTTCCATGTATACATAAAGGTGCAAGATTCAAATATCTGGACATTTCTTTTATGTGGAGCCCTCGTCCTTTAACAATACCTGATAAATGAGGCAGTGCAGTACCACACTACACACAGGGGAGATATGATTCGATTTCCAGTCCCGTAGCCTAACCAAAACCAGGATTTTGAAACATGTGTTATAATTGGCATTTACTGTATTTGATTTTTCTCAGGGAGCAAAAAATGTTCTTTTTTAGACATAAAAAGCAATATATAAATATACATTAATTATCAAACACTGTATTTCATTTCTATGTAAACCCATGGATAAGATAACCTAGTGATTTCATATTTCCCTGTGAATGCAATAAAATCTGAAGACAATTGAAGGAAAACTAGCCACACCAAATCATTCCATGTGCATTCCTCAGTACATTCCAGAGCCTGAAGCACATATAGGAATGTATGGAAAAAAATGACTGCCTAAGCTTCCCTACTTAGAAAAGTTTAATTTTCCTTTTGAGGCCTTAGTGTGAGCATAGGTGCTACATTTTATTGTACATTTGTCACACATTTCCAAGTTGCCACTGAATTGAGCATAGGCTTCTGGAATATAAGTGGAATTAAAAGCTGGAAAAGGTTCTCAAGGAAGCTACAGACTCTGTCCCTGAACAGAGAGATATTTGCCCTTTAAAATTTAACTATAAACCTGAGAGGCTTTTGTTTACCTGACAGCTTATGACCTTAGTCCTCCATGCACCACTTCTTTTGTGATAGTGGGTCTTACTTGAAGAAATAGTCATTGCTTAATTATTCTGGTTAAATTACGCTTCTTGGGTGTCACAATAAGATTCATTTTCACAGACCTTAAACATACTAAAACGTCTGAGGAGAGAGTTCCTCCACAAATGGATAGTCTCCAGTAGCATTCATGGTCTGTTGATTAGAAAAAGAAAAGCAAAGAAAATTACGGGAAACTCCGTGACTCCTTTAAAATAGAGATCTCTGTGTAGTATCAATTCAAATTAGAATGGCATACCGGTATGAGTGTAGGTTTATTAAGCCTGATGATGTTGCTGTGGCTATTGTCGGTCGATTTTAGTGAGTGTGTTTTTCTTCCCCTACACCCTTTTTATAAACACACTCCAAATATCAATATATACGTTGCAAAATTTATCTGTGTTGTTTGTTTAGCTTTGGAACTTGGCTTTCCGAGAATGTTTCAGCAGTGAATGGGAGGGCAATGGTGAGAATGGACCCCACATGGCTTTTGGCACTAAGGATGCCTGGGCACAGCCTACACCTAGAGGGAAGTTGCTCTCACACATTGGTGGCCCCAGTGGGGCACTAAGCCACTGGCAACCTGGCCTGCCCCAAATCCTTCCCTATATAAGAGGGTCTCCTTGGAAGAAAGGGGGTTAGCATCAATGGCAGCAAGGCTTAGAAAGGAGCACTTGGAGCAAGGGGAGATGAAGGAGAACAAATAGTACAAAGAGTGGGTGAGGAAATCCTTTAACTTGGTGCTTTGGGAAAAGGGCCTTTCAAGGTGAAGAATATTTTTCTTTTGTTCAGTGTTTGAGCTCTATCCTGTTTTGATCCGTGATTTATAATTCACTGTTCTTTTCTTTAATTGTTTTTGATAGTCTTTTTTTCTTATCTTTAAGAAATAAAATAAAGCCCAATGGGAAATGATAGCATATGGTTCCTTTCCCTTTCCTGATTAAAATAAATTTTGTCAATAAAGTATTTTTTAATAGAAACTGATGTTTATTTTCCACAACCTTAATTCCATTTCCTATTTAAGAGCCTGTGGAAGAACAGCTTAAGCACGGTTGGTGGTTGTTTCTATCCATTCGGTGGCCTGAGCAGCGGAAACTGCAGCCCGGTCTTTTGCAGGCCGAGCACCCCAGTCTTCCATAGGGAACTGCTAAGTAGGCACAGAGGGTACCTGCCTTCACACCAGTTTGCGACCTTGGTTTGAGCTGCGGCAGTTCACTCACCCTGAAATGACTCCCTGGTCACAGACATTCCTGCAGCGGACTGCTCTTTCTGTTTGATGTCTTCAGAATCTCTGTAAAAGTAGAGAGCAAGCACGGCCTCCCATCTCACAGGAGATGGTGCCACGCAAGCGCAGAACGTTTTACACAGAGCAATGATCGACACGTTAACATAAGATGCCTCTGTCAGAGGCTGGTGGTCAGTCCTGGGATCAGTCACCACCAGGAGACGCCGCTCATGGAAGGCTGTCTGGATCTGGTTGGTGAAGTTTCCTGGAGCAAAGCGCTGGCAATAGGCGCAGCTTCAGTGGCAGCAGGGCACTTCAGCACAGCCCGCTGGCTGGTATTCCTGGAGGATTTGACACTGATATCAACTGGGTTTTCAATGGCAACAATTATACGAGCAGCCAGAAGAAGCTTCTCCGAGGTCCTCTTCAGGTTTATGATGTAGACACCATCACTTTTCCTTTTGTAAATGAGCTGTTCCATCTGGAAGTCAAGGTTGGTGCCACCTAAGTGGGTTCCTGCTGCAAGGAATTTAAGGACATCCTCCGCCTTCATCTGTGGGACATCAAGGACTCCAGACATTTGTGAAAGTTTCCTTTTTAGTTATGACAGGAACCCAAGACAATGCCCTCTTTGAGTAGAGCAGAATGTTAGAAAGTATTTTTTAAACTATTTAAATATTTTTTTCTGAAGGGGGAAACAACATCTTGAAGGTCAATTATGATCTAAACATTGTTCTAGAGGTTTAACAGACATTATTACATTTGGTGCTCATGAGCACACTGATAAAATATTTATTTTTATCTCCATTTTGCTAATGTAGAATTTAAGGCATGGAGAAGTAAACTGACATACCCAGAGTCCCTGTGGTGGCATCTTTTTCTGTCCATTCTTAGTCACCACACTGTAAAGCAAATTTTGTGTATTTTCTTCTCATTATTAATACCTCTGTCGCATAATATCTTATAACAAACATAAATTTAGATTTTTTCCCCAGAAAATTCCATTGTCAATTCTATAATCTGATTTTAATGGATTTTCTATAGAGATATAAGGTGCCAATCTAGCTGGTTACATGTGCTAGAATTAAACATTATTACACAGAAACTTAAAAAAACAACAACAAAAAAAAACCAGTCCTAGCAGACTATAGAGATTGTGTAGTCCTGTGTTGTTCACAGTTGCCATTACCCACATGTGGCTATTTAAATTATTTAAAATTAAACATAATGAGAACAAGTCATTCTTCAGTCACAGTAGACATGTTTCAAAGTGCTTTAGCAGTCATGTGTGGCTAGAGACTAACATTTTGCAGATTATAGAGTATTTCCATCATTGCAGAAAGTTCTGTTGAACAAAGTTGCTCTAGTTCTTACTGCTTTACATTTCGGATGAAGAAAAAAGTCCAGAAACTTGCTGGTTACATAACAAATATCTCCCGTTGTACTTTCTCATGGAGCCCTCTTTCTATCTTGCCACAATGTCACATTCGTTTTAAATTAGAAAAGCAATGGTAAATACTTAATTATAGGAAGAAAATTGAGAAATGCATTTCTTGTTTATGGCATAATAAAGAGAAGGGAAAATGCAACTTTTTGTTTCAGGAGCTTATTTTAAACTGGGGCTGATGGCAATGGTAGTGTCCATCTATCCCAACAAAATGAGAATATCTCATCAAACTTCTTCAAAACCTTGAATAAAAAAAATACCCCAACTTGCTATGAAATTTTGGTGAATTTCTTTGTCTTATACCTGTAAGAATTTAGCTCTTTTTTTTTTTTTCCATTTTAAAGACAATTTATTGAAGTATATCATTCATACAAGAATATACATAAACAATAAGTGTTTAGTAAACATTGTGAACTTAAAAAACAAACATGCATAACATCTTACAGGGCTCCCATATATCACCCCACCACAAATACTTTGCATTGTTGTGAAATATTTGTTTACAAATCATGAAAGTGCATCATCAAAGTATTACTACTAGCTATAGTCCATATCTTACTCCCCTATACTTTTTTTTAAGGGTTTAGTCATCTATTTACTTTTATCCATTTTTATCCTCCCCTCCCATTTTGCTGTTTTTGTGTTCATTCACTGGGCAACTCTCTGTGTCCGTTTCCTGCCCTCTCTTCTCATCCTTCTCCTCCTGTCTTCACTGGGATTTGATCCCCGGAACCTCCAATGTGGGAGAGGGGCATCCTACCACCTGTGCCACCTTAGTTCCTGGTTTTTCGGCGTGTCTAATCTTGGCTCTCCCTTGTGTCACTCTCCTGTTATGTCACCATCTTACTGCATGGCTCATCGGGCCTGACGGTGCACCCACGTGTGGGGCCTGGGGGACTCACCTGCTCGCGGGGCCTGACAGCACACTCATGCACAGGGCCTGACAGCCCACACGCCTTCTATATTTTCCTTTTTTTTTATTTTTACCTGGAAGTCCTGGGGATGGAACCCAGGTCCCTCCATATGGGAGACGGATGCCCAACCATTTGAGCCACATCCGTCCCCCTGCCATATCTCTTAAGGTTGACCAAAGATACCTAGAGTTACAGTCATTTCCCATACAGGATGGTCATATAATCAATCAGGCTTGGTTTATCACCAGCATTCTAAAAATCAGACGTAGGGAGAAAAACCAGGTCTGGGGACACATGCATGGTTTCTAATATAGTGAATGTTTTGCCTACCTTGATTATCACAAAATCAGGTCAGCGAGAATATTCTCATAGCTCTTCTTTTTTAAGTGGCAACCATTTAATATGAAATGCTTTCCACATGTCTATTTTGTGGAAAAATTAAGTGAGCTATTTGATTATATTTAAATAACAACACTTAAAATGGAAAATACAAATATTTTGTGTAAAGGAAAAACATTTTAATGTTAATTCTCATAATATTCAGATAATCTAGATTTCTTCACTGCTACTATCATGTCATTCATCATCTACAGAACAAAGACCTACATATACATTTCTCTATTTTGTTCTAAAACTTCACGCGAACAATTACATCCACAGAGATCAGGATGTTATGAATAAGACCAATGAGAACATTTTTTTTTTTCATTTTAATTTATTATTTTTTGAAAGATGCTTAGATTACATAAATGTTGCACAAAAGATATAGGGATTCCCATATGCCCCACTCCCCACATCTCTCACATCCTCCCACATAAACATCCTTCATTAGTGTGGCACATTCATTGCAATTGATAAACGCATCCTGGGGCTTTGCCATTAAGCATGGACCATAGTTCACATTATAGTCTACACTCTCTCCCACTCAGTTCTGCATGTTATGTGATGATATAAAATGGCCTATATCTGTCATTGCAGTGTCTCTCAGCATGATTCCCAAGTCCTGAAAAAGCCCCTGTATTACAACTGCTTTTCCCTCTCCCAGCCCCGAGAGCCTCAAGTGGCCACAGGCTCCACATCAATGTTATAATTTCTTCCATTGCTAGAATCATAATATGTCTACAGTAGAATACCAGTAAGTCCACTCTAGTCCATAGTTCTTACCCCAATCCCGAGGATTCTGGGATGGTGATGTCCACTCCACCTCCAATTGAGAGGGGACTTATATCCCATGGGGAAGATGGATGGGAATATCCTGTCTGCAGCTGCAGACTCTCTCCATTCCCTGGGATGGCCGTTGTCCATCATCATCTCCCCGCCAGTTGTCCTGGGTGAGTCCAATGAGCTGTAGAGTAGGAGTTGCAACTCTGCCAAGGTTCCAGGCCCAGCTGGCACATGTACGGCACAAAGACTCTAGCTTCTGGATGTACACCTACAAACTCCAGCACCAATTATATGTTTAAATAGAAGGGACAGATGAGCCATGTGCAGGGAAGCCATTATTGAGTCCAACTCTGTCACTCTCAGGAGAACAAACTCCAAAGTACAGCCCACTGGCAAGGCACCAAACTCCAGAGCTATCTGCCCTGACATAGGACCTGGGTGTCTCCCAAGCCCTCAGGAGCCCACTCTTTAGGGTAGTGTCCACTTTGGCAGTCTATGAGATCCTGCTGAAATGTGTGTAAGCGTTACCTCTGGGGTGAACTTTCTTTTTATACACTTATTTAAAATTAACACCTGGAATCACTTGACTGCCTATTTCCCTACAGTAGCTAAAGCTGACTTTAAATGATATTCTACTGGGTCTTCATAATTCATATTAGTTTACAGTGAATGATTCAAAATGCTTTAGCTGTTAAACTTTCGACATAGTGTTCTCCTGATACAGGAAAAGAGGAAGATAAATTCTGGTTCACTGTGGGACAGAACGAAGCACACACTGTGATGATCTGAGAGCTTGCTCGGTAGACCAGAACATACAGCAACTTGAGCGTGAGGAAAACTGCATCTGATGCCTCTTGAATGATCATGAGCCACATAAGACTCTTGGGCCTTAATTTTCACATATGTAAAATCAGTATTATAGTAAATGTAACATTTTTTAATGTGCTCAGTGTATAGGTGGGTATGTTTATCTCTTAAAAAATAAACCAGAGTGAATATCTTTGCTAGACTCTGCAAAACAGACTGGAAGTGGGGTTAAGTCCTGACATGATAACATCTGAAGATACAGGATCTTTCCCCTCAACCTTCTCCTCCTTTAGGGGTGTCTCATGAGAGAGGTGGGAGAAACTTTTAAACTATTACCCTTGAATGCAGAGGAAGTTTCAGTTATTTTAAAAGTTTATTTTGCTTTCTATGTTGCCTCTGTCTCATCCAAGTTCTTGTTTATTTTCTTTGTGTTTGCTTTATTTGGTCTCTCTTCTATTAGGGTTTTTTCTTAAACCTTTGGCAATCATCTCATATTAAAGGTATCACACACACACAAAAGTGATCAAGCTGGCACAGCTTGTACATTGGTAAGCTTCATTATGGGCACTCTGGCTGGACTGTTTCGTTAGGGGACTCCCAAGAGTAATATCTATAGGCCTTTTCTCTTGGAATAGTCCATTTCTCCAAAAACATGTCCTCCAGACCATTGGCAGGACAATTCCTTTCTGGAAAAATTAGCCCACCCAAGAGAAACGGTCTCTTTGGAGTTCTCTTTTCCTGTGCTACTGAGCCATGAAAACCAAAAAGGGCAGATGGTCAAACAACCTCACCCCACCCACAAGGTTTAGATAGGAAAACTAGCCTCAGAGCAGTGGTTCTCAAACTTCAGCAGCATCAGAATCAGCTGGAGAACTTATTAAAAAAAGTCTTCTGGACTCCACCCCCAGTGATTCTGATTTAGTAGGTAGGAATAGAACCTGAAAATTTGCATTTCTTACATTTCCCCAGGTGAAACTTATGGTACTAATCCAGAGACCACACTTTGAGTACCACTGCCCTAGAGGCTAAATTTATCCAAAGAGCATGAGGCATAGTAGCAGCAAATGACTTCCACTACACTTACTGGTGGAAAGAGTTTCTAATACCCTTCAAGACTTTCTGTGTTAACTTTTGTTGAGACACTTATTTGACTATGGTTTTAAGTCATACTTACTTTGAGATTCAGAATAAATGCTAGTTTTTTATTTTACTTCTTATATTTATCTCTTCATTCATTCAATCTGTCCTTTATTGAACAATAAACTGAGAAAGGGGGTTGGGTTGTCTAGTGAAAAAGAAAAGCATGATAAATGGCAAGAAGAAGGGAAAGAATGGGGTGGTTTCAGGGACTCACAGGTGCCCACTGTGACTAAATTATATGAAACTTGTTGCATGGTAATGGAATAAAAAGTGGAGTGGAAATTGGCAATAAGAAGTCCCTGGAAATTTTTAAGTATATGTGTGACAAAATCATTGTGTTTTAGGATGAGAAACCATGTGGTGAAGTATAAAGTACATTGCAGGACAAACAAATGGAAAAGAAACACATTAAGGGGGAAATGTAATAGAGATAATAGGGTTCAAGAAGGGAAATGACATTGTGATGTGGAAGAATGAAATAGATGTGAGAAACAATAAGTGGTTAAGTGTGAAGTTTCTAGATTTAGGCTGACCTGGGCTTGGCATTCCAGCTCTTTATTATTTGTGTGGGCTTAGACAAATTCCAGAAGCACTTACATAAAAAATTGAAATAATCATAGTGCCTACTTGTGGTCATTGGAAGCTGTATGTAACCCAGAAAAACATGCTCTTAAAGTGAATCCATTCCTGTGGGTGTAAACCCATTGTAAGCAGGACATATTGATGAGGTACTTCAGTTAAGCTGTGGCCCACCTCATTCAGGATGTCTTCATCCTGTTACCAGAGTTCTTTATAAATAGAATGAGAAAGAATGAGAGAGAGAGAGAGAAAGCCACAAAGGTAAGAAGCTAAAATCAACAAAACCCAGAAAGGAGGGACCAGCATACACAGCCATGTGCCTTGGCATATGACAGAGGAGCCAAGGATCGCTGGCAGCTGGTCTTCAGGAAGAAAGCATCACCTTGATGATGTCTTGAATTGGACATTTTTCTCAGCCTCAAAACCGTGGGCAAATAAATTCCCAATGTTTAAGCTAAACCACTTCATGATATTTGCATTGAGCAGCATAGGAAACTAAAATACTACTTCATAAGGTTGTTGGACGATTAGAGTAAATGAAACATTGTTCCTGTAATGTTTTAACATAGGTTCTGTGTACCTGATATAGGAAGCATTCAACAAATACCCTTTACATATGGTGTATGTGTGTGTGTAAAATACACAGAGCAACTGTTTTTAGTTAATACTTTAATAACTTAGCAACAGTCTGGATAAGAAGTTAAAGGAAAGGGAGGAAAATCTAAGCTTAAGTGACAGGGAAAATAGTACCATTAACAGAAATAACAAAATAAATAATAGCTGGTTTAGAATAGGAGGCAAGGAAGGATTATGAAGTAAAGATTCACTTTTGGAGCCTTACTAAATGGATGCCCAGGGAGAAATTTAGGTGGTCAGAAATGGGAGATTAATAATGCATGATAAGTTGCCTCCTGAGAGCCTCCTTGTTGCTCAAATGTGGCCTCTCTCTAAGCCAAACTCAGCATATGAATGCATTACCTTCCCCCCAACATGGGACATGACTCCCATGGTTGAGCCTCCCCAGCACTGAGGGATTACTACCAAGCACCAACTAGCAATGCAACTGGAAAAAGACTTCAAATAAAAGGGGGAAATGGTAAAGACAAATGAGTTTATATGGCTAAGAGACTTCAAAGTGAGTGAGGAGGTCATCCCAGAGGTAACGCTTATGCTCATCTCAGCAGGATCTCATAGACTGCCAAAGTGGATACTACCTCAAACAGTGGGGCTCCTGAGGGCTCTAGAGACACCCAGGTCCTATGTTCAGGGCAGAAAGCTCTGGAGTTTGGTGCCTTGCCAGTGGGCCCTACTTTGGAGTTTGTGCTCCTGAGAGTGACAGAGTTGGATTCAGTTATGGCTTCCCGGCACATGGCTCATCTGTCCCTTCTATTTGAACCAACACTTGGTGCTGTAGTGTATAGGTGTATGTCCAGGAGACTGGAATCTTTCTGTCCATGTGCCAGCTGGGCTCTGAGCCTCAGTGGAGTTGCAACACCTACTCTCCAGTTCATTGGACTCACCCAGGACAACTAACAAGGAGGTGGGGATTGACAACCACCATACCAAGGAAACAAGAGAGCCTACAACTGCAAGCAAGAGAGTCCCATCCATCAGCTGTATGGGATCGAAATCCCCTCTCACTTAGAGGTGGAGTGGACATCAGCATCCCAGAATCCTCAGGATTGGGGAATGAACTATGGACTAGAGTGAACTCACTGGTATTCTACTATAGACTTATTGTGATTCTAGCAATGGAAGAAATTACAGCATTGATGTGGAGGCAGTGGCCGCTGGAGGCTCTGGGGGCGGAAGGGAGAGAAAGACAAGTGTAATGCGGGGGCTTTTTTGGGACTTGGGAATTGTCCTGAATGGCACTGCAATGACAGATATAGGCCATTATATATCTTCCCATAGCCTGCAGAATTGTGTGGGAGAGAGTGTAAACGACAATGTGAACTATGGTCCATTCTCAGTGGCAATGCCCCAGGATGCATTTATCAATTGCAATGGATGTGCCACACTAATGAAGGATGTTGTTTATGTGGGAGGGTGTGGGAGGTGCGGGGAATGGGGAATATGGGAATCCCTATATCTTTTGTGTAACATTTATGTCATCTAAGATTCTTTAAAAAAATAAAAAAACATATTTTTTTAAAAATGCATGATAAACTAATGGGGGGAAGGACACTTAAATGTGAAACTGTCAAGATTTTAATATATGAATATGTGTATTGCTCTTATGCACAATATTAAGCAAAGACAAAGACAAAAATTTTAGTGAAATAAATGGAGGCAATATTGTATGTTATTTTCAGTTCTGCCAGTACTTATATTAGATGAAATATATTCAATTATATCATACAAATTTTAATGTATTAATTATGTTTTTCATCTCTGCAGTGCTTCAGACAAACTGTTGCCTTAAAAGTGAGCACATGTGTCAGGCATCACTATTAATTGAGGTAATATTAATTTATTAATACTGAATTTATAAATACTTGCATTTATTAATAAAAAGTAGTGAGGAATCACGGTCATACATACGTATGTACAACTAATTAGAGCTGACCACCTTGCATTGCTTCTCCCTCAGAATATCCCTATTGAAGAGGCATTTCTTCCCCAATTTATAGATGAGGATCTAACTAATTCCCTTGAGGATACACAGCTAGGAAGGATCCAGTTTGATCTGGATCCAAATTCTATGTGATATTGGCAACACCTAGACGTGCAGAATAGTTGCTAGAAAGGATTTTTTCCCTGCAAGGGTTATCAAAATTAAGTTTTTCTATTGGTTAGACATGTCTTAGGTGCATCCTGTGGCTATGGATTTTCTATTCTTTCTGAGTTCTGCTCAGTCACAGAGGAAGTTGTAATAAACGTTCTCTCATGGTAAGACACTTAATTTTACTTCAGCTACTGTCTCCTCCCACTCTCTATAAAAAGTTTATGTACCACAGACCATAAAGAATACAGTTGAAGACAAGAGACTCACAGGACAGAGCTGAGGTAATCTGTGCTCTGCAAACACTCTTCCTAAACACCCTTTGTGGAAAAGCACAATAAGGCTTTTCAGACATCTGTTTTTGAGGTTACAAAGACCAAAAACATCTACAGACTTCAAATAGATTTGAAAACTTTAATGCAGTCAGCCATATTGGAAATGAACACCACTCAAAATACATTATCTTAAAGAGACATATTCTTCTCTCATATTTTATTTGTATAATTATTCTATTTACCATTAGTCTAGCAATGAGTCTATTTATTGTGTCTTGGGACACATTTTAGAGCTAAAATAACATTGTAAGTTGAGGTAGATTGCATATTTATTGTCCCTTCACATTTTCAGGCTTTGACGAAAGCCAGGGCAAAAGCCTTTGAAGATGGTCCAGAATCCTGCAAAAGAAGGGGATGTGTCAGGGAGTCAGCTCCTCGAGGTGGTGAAGTTCCTGGCTGCTCTGTGGCTGGGCCACAAGTTGGCTAATGGGTAGGGCAAACCTGTGATCACTTACAGAGAGCTATAAAAGGTGACTATAAAGATACCCCCAATCAAGAACCTAATTTGTTCCTGTTCAATGATCTCTCACAGGTTAAACCATTTTTTCCCCTATAGGTAAAATGTTACAAATTTCATCTACATTCCTGAAAAACTCATTCCATATGATAAAAATAGCAGAAGAAAAATTATAAAAATATTGCACAAATATATGCTTTTAAAATACTTATTAAGTAAAGCCAAATAGAATATAAAAGCCACTGTAAAATATTCCTCTTGGGAGGTTATTCCATATGAGCAGAAATGGCAAAACCTACTTAAAAGACAAAACCAGTGAAGTTCAATATCAGTAAACTCTCTTTTGGGAAACAGCCATTTCTCTTTGCACCAGGGTCAAAATTAGGTTCATTATCCATTTGTTATTTATTAAAAACTTTGAAGGCCTTAGACTATAAATGCTAGAGACAGACTTGCCAGTAATATTTGTAGCACACATACTGTGTGTCTGACTAGTTTAAATTTATAAATCCAGCTACAGCCAATGGTCCTGCCTGGTTCTCAACTAGGGCCCCTGAAGTCTCCCATGCTCACCCTCACAGCCAAGGCTCAAGGTGAGGAATATTGCTCTCCTAGGGCCACACAGCTCCCTGTCAGACTGAGCCATCACCTGGATCTGCTGGAACAGGGTGAGGCAGAGGTTGGTCCATGGCCCAGCATGCCTGGGTAGTCATTGGACTTGCCAGAGCCCAGAGTGGAGATAACCCAGTCAAAGCTCCCCAGGGAGCCAGAGTGGGCAGGGGCTCCTTCCACTCTCCTTACCTTTCCAACTCAGAATTTCCAGGCTGTTCTAATCACTTCCAAATACTACACCAGCCCAGCAGAGGGAGAGATGGAATTCAGTTATTTGGGGAATGCAGTCTGACTAAACACCCACTTTAGGTGATTTGGGGCAGCTGGCTTAAACATATGCAGCTCCTTTCCCTTGGTCTCCAGGTCAGAGGCTGTGATTGTCTCCTCTACTCTGCCCCCTGCATCAGCTTCTCTCAGCTTTCTAATCAAACACCTCTTGCAAGTAATTCTGATTGTTTGCCCAACTACCCAATTATCAAAAATCTTTAAAAGATCAAAAAAGTCTGTATTGTTGTTCGAGATACATGTGGGAACCTCCATTGCACGGGGCCCAACTCTTGGACCCTTCTTGACAGCGTCTCAAGGCAGAACAGACTAGAGGACATTCATCTTGCTTGCATGTTTTAACATTAACCTCATTGCTTTTCTCCAGTGGAGGAGAGTTTACCGATTCAATCACATCGGCAAGAGAAACTTCTAGTTGTCAAATTGCCATTTCAATTAGAGTTTTATTGCTTCTCTTTATACAGTATTTGGTATAAAGCCTTTCAAACACTGAAAGGCAGAGTATTTTATCAACCATTACGGTTAAACTGAGCTTTGCTAGGAACATAACTTGTCCACTCAGAATCCTCTTTCCATAAAGACTCCCCCCTCTCTATTCCACATTGTTTTGGAGGGATGGTCACTCATGGGACCTTATTTGGGTCCTCACCTCAGTGCTGGATAATCCAAGTATTTCATCTCCTAGTAACATGATTAGTTCATGACAAATCAGGCTAAACAGAGTCCAGGAATTCATAGAGAAAAATTGGAAAGGCATGCTCTCTTTCTCAGAGATCAAATATATCTAGGGTTAAGACTGTCAGTAGCCATCTTGCTGCTTCATGGAAAGGCCTTTCTGAAACTGAAGCCAAACCAAAGCAAGGAGAGCTGAAAGATAAAGTTCTGGTGACAATTTTTGAATCTCTGAATCCAGCTGTGTCCAGTTGCAATGGTCAATAAATCCCTTGATTTGGTTTAAATTAGTTTAAATTATGTTTCTGTCAATTGCAACAAAGAGTGACTGATTAATAGAAGTTCAGCTTAAAAGCTTACATTATGGCCACAACAATTCCATCTGATCCCAAGGAAATCCACCCATATGTCATATAGGCACTTCATTTTTGAAACCAAACTTGTTCTCTTCCCCACAACAAATCTGTTTTTCTTCCTATATTCCATACCACCAGTCAAAAAATAAACCACCATTTCTTCTGAAGGCCCACTTCCTTTCTATCACTAAATCCTGCCATACTTCAGAATATCCTTGAACCCATTCCCTCTCTGCTCTTCTGCATTACTGCTTATTCCACAATTTAGGTATTTCTTGCTTGAACTGTTGCAATAACCTTTTCCCAACTGATCTCTCCTATCTTCAGTTTTGATCACTTCCAATCTCTGTTTCACATTGTTGCCAGAGTGAGCTATCTGAAACTTAAATGAAAAGTGTGATCTCTCACATTAGTAGCTTCAATAGCTCATCACTGCCTAAAATTTTAAATTCCATAGCATGAGGTAATCAGCTTTTTACAACTTGGTCTCGGTCTGAACATTTCTAAACTCCTCTTCTGCCACAACTGTATGAATAATGCATAATAAATTACTCCAACACACTAATTTGTTTGCAGATATTCTTTTCTCTTGGAATGATAATTCCAACAATTGTCCCCAGCAGAAAACAGATATGTGCCCTTTAAGACTCAATGAAGTTTTGCTTCTTTCTGGTGGATTTGGTTTTGCAAGACTTCACAGAACCTGGAAACTCCAAATCCTTCCACTTTATGAGCTCAACATTTTATTTTTCATTCATATTGTTAGCCCACTTAGAGAATCAGTGAAATGTGATCTCAGAGAAACAGGAGATAGTAGAAATGCATCCCAAGTACTTTGCTTGGAAGAGGCAATGATTATTTTCTATTGTTCCTGAAGCAAAGACAAATGCAAAAACTTAGATCTCTTGATTGTATACCCTGGCTGGCTCAATATGAACCATGTATTTCACACTGGTGGTCCCGTAATGCAATCCCTAAATATGCCCTGGTATTTGCTGGAACCATAGGGGATACTCCATATTGTTTATGGCCTGCCCACTGCAATATAGCTTTTTGCCTAGGACCCAACTTGTATCTCTTCCCCTGCCCTTTTGAATTAGGGATTTGTCTATCGTGTCACCCATTCCTTGCTTGGGCATTTCCTTGAGATCTCTGACTTAGATTCCCTCTGCTTGCTCTCCCCACTTCAGACTACTTTGCAGAGTAGAGTATACTTATGTTAGCCAGCCCACTAGAACCCACCTCTGACACATACTCCCACTCTTGGGGATTTGACACTTCTTACTACTTACCAGATCCTCCTTTTTAAGTCTAGTTAGCAAGAAAAATGGATATTGTCTTAGTCTTGAGTACAATTTTAAAAACCCAACCGTAATCATGAAATCCAACAAGATTTTTTTTTGCAGTTACTTAGCACTCTTTCTTTGCCTCTAAATGAAAGGAAGCAAGAGTTCCTGTTTATTTCTCTAAAGTGCCTGCCTGCAATACTACATCCATTTTGAGCCAGAGAATAGTCAAATCCAAGAAGAGTGTGATATTCATTTGAAATAATTATTTCAGTCCTTCACAGCAAGCTGGCTTACTGAGGCTTTCCATGGCAACAATGCCTGGGTAAAGGTGGTTTATCATTAACTCTTGGCTCATCTGATAATAAATGCTGGATTTTTAGAGTCATAGGTGTGCAGCGAAGCTCTCAATACCCAGACGAGACATGCTGAATACATTCTGTGGATTCTGGTAAATACATCAAGGTAATAATTACTTCCACATTTCTCCTTTTTAAATACACATTTTTTTACTCAGGGCCACAGTTTACCCTTACATACACCAATGCATTTCAGAATTCTGTGTAATTTAAAGAAAAAGCACTGCTGAGGTGAGCCAAATTTATATATGAGTTCTTTGTGGAAGCTATTTCAGAGCTACAAAGGCTATGTCCCCATACTTATATACAGTTTGTTTCCTCATAATGGCTTTCTGCCATCAATTGAAATACCTTTCTTACAGTGCCCCAGATCCCAATATGAAAAAGGTTTACTTACTTTTATTATTTTTTTAAAGAAAGACTCCTTATATTTGGTTCCAAGAGAGGAGGACTGGTTTACATTTTTGATACTGTTTATCTGGATATAGTAAAAGAGGTGATATGTTGGGGAAAAATAGTGAAGTATAATGCCAATGGAAAGAATGGGTATGTTTTCTTGCTTTGGAAGTAAGGGAGAGCATATATGATATTTCACTCTATAGAAACTGAGGACAAAAAGTAATAAAACATGGCTTTATAAGACAAAGCAGGGAAGCGGGTGTGGCTCAGTGGATAGAGCCCCCGTTTACCATGTGGGAGGCCCGGGTTCGCATCCTGAGGCCTCCTTGTGAGGGCACGCCCTGAGCGGTGCGGTGGGCTGATGCAGCAACCTCAGGGCAGGAAGCGGGTGTGG
>JAQZBX010014027.1:0-39090 GCA_029593785.1 Cabassous unicinctus | reverse complement strand
AAAAAAAAAAAAAAAAAAGATTTGCCCAGTAGGCTTCTTAAAAACATCTGTTCCCCATCCCACCCCTAAAGAATGTTTCAGAAGGTGTATGGTGGGGTCTGGAGCTTCCTAGAATGCATGTCCCAAGCTATGCCTCTCAAGTGCACACTTTGCTGGGCTACAGTTCCCTGGTGAAATATTTTTGAGAAATTTTGCCATGAAATCCTCTTTTTTTGAGAGATTTGTCATCATGGTAACACATTAAAGTCTCTACAACAGATTACCTTTGTCTAAAAGATGAATGATTTTTCCCTATCACAACAGTTTTCTTACTTCTTCCCATTTTTCCATCAAACATACCCACCTTGTGCCCCTTCTTTGTACACATACTGTGAGATAATAAGGAGAGAGCGATGAGAGGAATGAATCCTGAATCATGCATCAGCTTGTGAATAAGTTCCCATTGCCCAGGTAAAATAATCCCATAATCCACTTCAAATATTTATGATTCCTTCAAGCTTTTTAACTGGTGATCTTAACAGTAGAAATATCAGACTTTGTGAGATTTGGTGGACAAGCATTTGGGGGTGGGTTGGGAGGTAAATTTTTGGGAGCACATAATTTATTAATTATTCAACCAACCAACCAACCACCCAGCATTTATTGAGTGTCTGCTCCATCTACAGAAATCTACAAGGCACTAACTCAAAATCATACCTCTTCAGGTGTGTGAATGCATTAACAGTAAGAGCTATTGTTAGGTATGAAATTCAGAAGGAAAGGGAAAGTACTCAAGCACTATTTAAAAACAGGTTTGGATTGGTTGAGCTCGGTCTTTGAACGTTCCATTTTACATCACCTTAAGTTGGCTTTCTTTAAAAGGGGTGCCTAATAATGGAACTGTTGGTTCCAGAGTCACACTGGCGAGTTTGAAGCCGAGAGCCAGGAAAGTTATTAACTTTTCTGTGCCTCAGTTTCCTCACCTCTCAATGCAATTTTTATGTGGATTAAATGAAACAATAAATATAAAATGCTTGGAACAAGACCTGGCATATAATAAAGGTTGAGTAATTGTTAGCTCTTGCTGGGGATTGAATCATGTGCCCCACAAGAGGCATGTTCAGGTCCCAAGCCCAGGTCCTGTGGGCGAGAACCCATTTGTAAATAGGACCTTTGAAGATGTTATTATTAAGTGTGCCCAAACTGGATGAGGGTGGGCTTTAATCCAATTTGGCTGAAGTCCTCATAAGCAAAGGAAATTGGACACTAAGAGAAGCCATGGGGAGCAGCTGGAAGCAGGAAGTCAACAGAGCCCAGAAGAGAAAGGAGAAGACGTCATCATGTGCATTACCATGTGAAGGAAAAGCCAAGGACCCCCAAAGAAAAATTGTCGGCCAGCCAGAAGACACTAACCTGAGAGGAAGCAAGGCTTCTAGCCTCTGAAACCTTGAGCCAAGAGATTCCTGTTGTTAAGCTAACCCACTGTATGGTATTTGTTTTAGCAGCCGAGAAACTAAAACAGCTATCATCGTCATCATTATTAGTTTGTTTATTAGAGTGTAAAATTTAGAAGGATTTGGAATCATCCCTAGGGGTGGATAAACTGCAAAGCACAGACCCAGATGACAGGGCTCTGTGGAGAAAAACAAAAAGGGTCACGAGCCAGGGATTGGAGGCCACACTCTGGTGCTCTGCCACTTCCTAGCTGTGTGACCTTGAGCAAGTCATTTCACCTCCCAGGGCTTCCATTTCCTCCTCTGTAAAACAAAGATTAAAAGCCCTCCTGGTTTGCTTCACTCTTGGTTGCAGGAATGAAACAAAATCATTTAAGTGAAAGCTTTGTCAACTGTGAAGCTCTCCACGCCTGTAAATTGTTACCATAATCCTGCCTTCTAGGAGACTCAAGAAACATGGAGTGACTTGCCAGGGAAAGAAAGTGAGTCAGTGGGAGGTGGAGCAGATGAGTTTGAGAGCCACATTCTCTCCTGCACAGGGCCGGATGCTTCCAGAGAGTGGTGCCCCTTCTGGGCAACCTTTAGAAGGTGCCAACTGGCAGCTACCAATTGGCAGGTGTGGATGTCTACACAACCAAAGAAAAGGTAAAGAAGAGTTAGGAGGGAAACACAGCAATAGTGAAGGCTGCCTTCCTCTGTTCTTCCTTCTTTCCTCTCTCCCTTTCTTTCTCCTTCTTTCCCTCCATCTCTCTTTGTTTAATGACTTTAAAAGTAGTTGTATCAGATACCTTGGGTGCATCTCACACATTCTCACCTCCCACCAGCTACCACAGCGTGGGTCCCACAGCTCCCAGCTTTGCACAGCTTTTGTCTGCCAGCACCCACCTGCTACACTGAGGACTTGCTTTCTGGCCTGGGGATCCTGAGATTGACTGCTGGGGGTACCTGCAGAAGCCTGCTTGGAGACACTAATATGCAGCCTGGAATGGGGGTGTGTGGGTGGAGATCTCACCCTGGAGTCAGCTTGTAACCAAGGGGATGGGAGTTGGTGGATAAATGCTCTCCCCTTCCAATCTTCTTGGGGAGAGCTCTGAAGAGCATCCTTCAAGGCTACTCAGAAGGTCCCAGGGGGCGCTGAGCCCCACTTGCCCGCAGCAGTGACCCACTTGACAGTGTCTCACTGTATTGGCGTCACTCTCTACTCTGTTTCTCTCTCCCCAGCCCCCACCCTGGTCCCTAGAATTATGTTCCAAAGTAAACTACCTGCCCTCAAGCCAATGTCCTAAGCTCTGCTTTCTGAAGTGAGTCTTGGCTAAGAGAGCAGTATATACTCATTGTGGAAAATTTGGAAAATAAGAAAAACACGACAGAGAAAATGAAAATCACCAGTAATATCAGCATCCAGATATATGTTGGGCTATTTCTACCAGTGTTTTTTCTTCAAGTCTGCATGATAACACAATTGCAGTATATTAGATTTGACATCTTACTTTAAAAAAAACAAACCTTTGGTTATGGGCAGTTTCCTATATCATTCAACATTGTTTCTGACTATATTTTTATTGGCTGTATGTACCAATTTATTTAACCATGATCCCACTGTGGAAAATTTAGGTTATTTCAAAATTGGATTAGTATAAATAACACTGAGATGAATATCATTATAGATAACTTTATCCTTATTTCTGCTAATTTCGTAAGAATAGTTTCTTAGAAATGAAATAACTGGATCAAAGGTAATGAACATTTTTGAGTCTCTTGATACATACTGGAAATAATTTGTTCCAAGAAAATATATGCCAATTTACAATCTTGTCCAGGGCAAAGGTAAGGTGAGTCAGGTACCTTTATATGTTGCTGGCAAGAGTATATATATATATATATATATATATATACACACACACACACACACACACAACACATATATTTTATAATTATTAAAAAAAGAAACTTTGCACATAGCCTCACTTTCCAAAGTGAAAGTTGTCTTTAACCTTGTATGGATTCTTCCCTTTGTCATACAGGGTGATAATCGATTTGCTCCCATCTAAGATGCTTTAGTTTCCTTGTTGCTAACGCAAATGCCATGAAAGGGGTTGGCTTAAACAATGGGAATTTATTGGTTCACGGTTTTGAGGCTTGGAGAAGTCCAAATCAAGGCAAAATCAAGGCTATGCTTTCTCCCCGAAGACTGCTGTTCTGGGGTTGGCTGCCGGCGATCCTTGGTCTTTGGCTTTTCTGTCACTTGACAGTGCACATGGCAGGATCTTCACCCTTCTCTTCCAGGTCTCCTTGACTTTGACTTCCTCCTTCCGTGGCTTTCCCTCTACCTTCTGAATTTCATTCAGCTTATAATGACCTCCAGTAATAGGATTAAGACCAATCCTGATTGAGTTGGGCCACACCCTAATTGAAGTCACTTCATCAAAAATCCTACTTGCAATGGGTTCACAGCCACAGGAATGGATTAAGTTTAAGGAACATGTTTTTCTGGGTAATGTAGCTCTAAACCACCACATAAGAGGACCCAGGGGAAGCTTCCTTTGCTCAGACGGGGGCAGACAATAGGACTGAGAAGTGAGGCCTTACTATGTCCTAAGTATGAGACCAGTGGATTGTTGCTATGGAATCCTGATCAAGTCCATGGTTTGGACTAAGTGATCAAGTCACTTAGGTTTGCAGGACGCCACAGACTCATTTCTCCAATGATACCCTTGGCTAACTCCCCTTTTTCTGGCTTCTCTCTCAGATGCACAGTTGGAATTCAGTAATCACAGTGCATATGTTACAATTAGACCACCACGTAGGCATCACTCTGTGGGGATTTGTCCCCTGGAGTGAGGGTCTCTGGTCCTGGTGGTCACCAGTTCAGGAAATTATTTAGAGTAACACTTGTCAAAATTGTTTTTGAACCTTCAAAAAAATTGCTCTGGCTTCACACACGCACCATGCAGCTTTGAGAATTCTCTCCCGTGGAGAATCTCTTGTGCTGTGAGGCCCATGAGTTTAAGTACGGTCTTCTAGTCTCAAGGTTGTCATGTTGTGGCCATTGTACCCTGAGGGTTTATTTTCCAGGGTGGGAGTCTGCACGGTGAGAATTCCGAGCCAGCCATGAGCTTGGTGACCTCGTCTTTATTCCTTGTGTTTGTCAAGAGGCTAGACATAGAATGCCTGAGTGGACCCTGGGCTGGGATGAGTGGTGCTGCCTCAGTCACTAAACCTCTGCCTCCCTACAACTACCATTTTGCAGCTTTAAGCAAGTCGTCACTTTTTCTCTCTTTGGTTGGTTTTGTTACCCAGAAAGAAAATTCATACCCACTGTGACAGAAGCCTTATGGGGAGATGTGGAGAAAATTTTTGAAGCAGGGCTGGGCCTGGACACGTTCAGTCTTGTGCTAGAGCTTAGTTCCTCCACTGGCCCCATGTCTTAGAAACTTCTCCTGGCCTGGTTACTTCTGGAGGGAACCCAGGGGGAGGAAACCTGTCTGTTCTTTGACGTAGAAGCAAGAAAATTCTTTCCCCATTCTTTCTTTAATTATTCCAGATTTCTAACCATTTCCTGACCCCTATGCTCTTTTCTTTGCATGTTAAGGATAGACACAAAGAGTTGTCCTCTGAACAGTGCTCCCCTTTTTGTACGTGCCTCTCCTGAGATCCAGACACATCTAAACATCACAGGTGACCTGGCGCTGTGGGTACTACAAGAACTTCCCAGTGGCCTTTCTGCTTCCATCCTGTTCCTTTTTCACCAAGCAGCCAGAGAAACCCTTTTAAAATTTAAATCAGAATTCTGCAAGGCTTTTCTACCTCACTCAGAATAAAAACTACAGTGTGGTAGCCAGCCCTTAAGATGGCTCCCAGGGACCCTCACCTCCTGGTATGCATGCCCCTATGTAGTCCATTCCCACTGTGACATCCAAGGCTGGGTTATTAAAGACAATGCAGTTCCTCTCTTGCTCCCTGGAAGAAGCCAGCTGCCATGTTGTGAGGTATGTAAGTAGCTCTATGGGGAGGCCCACATAGCAAGGAACTAGGCCTTCTGCCAAGAGCCAGCACTGACTTGTCAGCCATATGAGCGAGCCATCTTATCTTGATTGCATTATAGGTTGCTATGCAGGAGCCTAGAGCAGCCCCCTTTACATCCATTGGAAGACTGTCTCTAAAGACAAGTGAACCATTTCCTGCTCCCTAAAAAGGACTTTCTTGCCCTACCACAACTCATTAGTCACAGAGTAGTACTAGCTCCAAAGAAACAAATTGAAGAAGTACTCATTGCTGATCATGAAGGGAAGTTGTGCTCGTCACCACTTTGACTAATACAGGATGAGGCCTACAAGCCTCTGCCTGTGGACCCATTCCTAACAGGAGGCTCGGGGAAGGGATGGTTGCCATGGTGACGACTAGTCAACATAATAAGGGAGAAAAGAGAAATTTGGTTTAAAATGAAATATGCAGGGAGCGGATGCGGCTCAAGTGGTTGAGTGTCTGCTTCCCACATGGGAGGTCCTGGGTTTGGTTCCCTGTGCCTCCTAAAAACAAAACAAACAAACAAACAACAAGCAAAAACAAGCAAAATAAAATACCAATTCAGGGGAGCCAACTGAAAGGAAGGAAGGAAAGAGGGAGGGAAGGAGGGAGGAAGGAAGGAAGGAAAGAAAGAAAGAAAGAAAGGGGCGAATCTTAAAAGGAGAGTTGATGTGGAAGGAGGGGGAAAAGAAAGGTTGTGGGAGTATTCGAAGGCCTAGAGACTAGGACCTATCACATAACTGTGAAAATTTGGCCTTTAAAATAGCTGGCTGTGGGCCAAAAACCATAATCAGTCTTTTGACCATCAAAGTGAGTCAAAGTGAGTTGGTGCCATGAAGATAAATGAGAACTCTGATGGCATGTCTCCAACTTCTGTATGTAGGTCCTTGACAATTTTGTCTGGATTGGGTTTAAACATGCGTGTGCGTGTATGTTTCCATTTGGTGACTTTTCTGGAGATGTGTAAAAGGATAGAACTGCCATGGGAAATTCGTTTTCTCTATACCTGGATTCTCATGACCAAGTGCTTCATGTTCTGCTCGATTTCTTAGGTTAAAGTTGTTCAGGCTTCCTACTTTACACATCTTAAGAGAGGGAGTGCAAACAATTGTTCCAACAGAGAGTAAATTTTCATGGTATTTTTTTCCCTGCTCTTCGGCTTCTGCCCACTGAAACAGAGAAGTGAAAAGCAGATGTGGGAAGAAGACATCTGAAGGCTTGATGGGAGCAGGCAGCTGAAGGTTTAGGGATTAGAGGGTAGCGTGACCATGGGGCTTGGTGGAAGGAAATTGACTTCTGGAGAGATTGGTCACCACTGAACAACTGGTAACACTGGCAACAGGATCTCCCAAAGCAAGCTGAGAGAGTATTGCCACTTCTATTGGATGAGGCTATCTGAGCCAGTCATCCATGAATTTCACTGAAAGGTCCACCAGCCTAATGGAAAACATCTCAGAGAAGATACTGAAGACCAGAGTGATAGGGAGGGATGTCCCCTCAAAAGCTTCCCACATTGCAACCCAATTTCCTTTCTATTTTGGGTATGTGTTGGGAGATGTTGGACCCAATTTATTCCTTGGAGGCTGGGTCCGAATTCCAGTAGGCTCACTTATCCTTATCCTTACAATCTTCTCTAGCAATTTTTCCTGCCCTCAAGACACCAGTATATCCAAAAGCTTCAGAGAAGGGCAGGAAGAGGATATGGAGAGATGAGGGGATGAGAGTCTGAGCTTCTGCCTCTCTTCTCCCAGGGTTCTCATCCCATCTGTCTCAAAAGCCTGGTTCAACAGCTGACTGGGCCTTGAGTCACACCTTCTCATGGAAACTCCGTTCCATGGCTTAGCCCCATAGTCGCTGAGTCCACAGTCAGACTCTTTAAGCCTCTTTAATCTGCACTGAGAAAATTCAGAAATTCAGTTATACTCAATCTCAATCTTCTCCCAGAGCAGGACAGAACATATATTTGTAGATGGATGTGACGGGTGTGTGTATGTGGGTACATTTTGTCAATGGTGCTTTAGTGAAGAACTTTCCAAATGTTTTTACCAGTCAGGGTGACCTCTCCTGCTCCCCTGAGCATCTAGTGGCTGGCTGGTGCCTCAAAAAACCTTCATCAATAGATGAAAAAAAAAAAAGAAAGAAAAAAGACCTGAGAGTCATTTACATACAGAGATTCTTCAAACCTAGTCCCAACTATCACCAGAGGCAAAGAAAGGAAGGAAACTATCCACCTTCCTTTTAGCATCCACCTGGGGCCAGGACCTTAAGTGCTTTTGTGTGTTATCTCATTATTCACAAAAACTCTTTGAGGTAGGTGTGGCAAAAGTAAAGCTATGTGTTCTCCCAAACACTTCATTTTCTTGAGTACACAGAAAGGCTACATTTCCTTCTCTGCCTTCCCTTGTTTCTAGATAGGGGTGGGTGAATGTGGACTGAAGTGGTGTATGCCACTTCCCTGAAACCTCCTGAGCAATCCTCTACTCCTTCTCTCTTCATCTGTTAGCCACTTATATGCAGAAGATCTGGTGAGGACCGCACGGCTGTAGAGGGCAGCAGAGCCACAAGATGGCAGAAGCCCAGACCCCTGAGCCTGGAGAAACACCAAGAGAACTGCAAACAATCACATTACGCTTTGCATGAGTGAGAAAGAAATGTTTTATTGTGCTTAGTTACTGAGATGTGGGGTTATTTGTTATAGCAGCTAGTATTTACTTGGACTAATACAATAGGTGTTACACACAATTTATGTATGAAGAGAGTGGTATAAAAAGAATACATGGTAATACAGGGCTTAATCTCAAATCTTCCTGACTTCAAAGCCCACAGCATTTCTGGAACTCCAGTCTACGACCTTTGAGATTCCTTTCAGCCAGATTTCATTTGTGTGAATATGCTGGGGGAAGACTGGCACATAGTGAACTTCGTGCCAGTCATGTTCCTTCTAGGGCTCAGCCTTAGTCTGTGGGGTCGGCCTCCAGCAGTCCGGGGCCACGAAGGTGTCTAGGACAAGACATCTCTGCTGCCAGGTTGGGGCATTATCGCTTCAAGGCATTCTTACTCATTTACAAAAGAACATTCCAGGTAGGGAGGACACTTGAGGGATGGTTTGGAGGATACAGATCTCTGAAGGACTGAAAGTAATATGGGGAGAGTAGAGGATATTTGGGGCCATTGCTTTAGTGTTCCAAGAAAGAAAACCTAAGGATTCCTGAGGAACCATGCTGGGTTTGGCACTCTCCACTGGGCAAGAAATCATTTACATGCGTGCATTTAGCCATATTCTGTGTGTTCTAGTACATACTGTGTATACCTTACACTGTACTAGAGAACACAGTAGCAAATTCATCACAGCCCCAGCCCTCCTGGTGACTGGAAAGTGAACCAGCAATTACAAGGCAGTGGGATCAGTGTCATAGAGACTGCCATTGAAGGCCCAGATACTGGCACTTAGCCCAGCCTTGGAGTTGGGGAAGACTTCCTGGCGGGAAATGTTTCTACACCAAGACCTGAAAGAAGAACTGGTGTTTGCCAGGCCCAGAGGGTGAGAGTGTGCCAGGCACAGGCGCAGCAGGTTGAAAGCGAGGCCAGAACAGAGGTGCCCCGGCAGCTGTAAGTCATTCGACCTGGCAAGAGGAGAGCGTGCCCAAGAGGAGAGAACGATAGGGCTGGTGAGCCATGTTATGCGTCTGGGCTGTATCCTGAGAAATAGGCAGTCATGGAAGGTTTTAAAGCCAGGGAGTGAGATGATTTGATTGGGACTATAGAAAAATCCCTTGGGCTGCTGAGTGAGAATGGTACAGAGGTATCAAGACTGGAGGCATGGAAGCCAGCTAGAGGCTGTAACAGTGATCCTGGCAATAGGTGATAGCGGCCTGAATTTTTTTTTTTTTTTTTCTTTTACGGGGAGGTCCCAGGGATCGAACCCATGTCCCTCCGTATGGGAGATGGACGCCCAAACATTTGAGCCACATCCGCCCCCTAATGGCCTGAATTAAGAGGACAGAGAGAAGGGATGGGACTGCTGTACCCAACACCCCTGTTAAAAAGGCACCACGTGGTTTCCAGTCTGGGCAACCGTTCTCTTCTCTTTGCGTCTCTTTCAGCCTCTATGAGATGGAAGGGGACTCCCAGGACCTGGGTCTCTAGACAGATGTTGATGCAAAGGGAGGGCATATCTCTAAAACTCCCTTAAAAGCCAAAGAAGAGGTAACTGCTGGACATTAGGAACGGAGGCAGGGCTGAGCTCAGAGTAGGTGTCCACCACAGAGCTGTGACTCTGGGGACTCCTGAACCTTTCACAAGATGGCGGAAGGGGTGGGAATGAGTGGATGGGGAAAGGAGACTTCCAAACCCACCGGCTGCTCCAAAGGAAACGTGGCTGGGCACACTTCATTCTTAAACAGTCTTTATCCAACCCCGAGGCTGCCCCAAGGCCAGCAGCATCTTTCCTGAGAGCCTTTCCTGCCAGATTTATGAACCAGGGGCCAAGCTTGGACCACAGAAAGCTGCAGAATTAAATTGCCTTGGCTCTCTGGGAGTGTGAAATTCCTTCAAAACTAAGCCTCTAGACTTGCCTTTGTACTCCTCTGTCTGAAGGTGAACATTTTAAAGGCCCACGAGAGACTTCCTAGGGCACCATTTTTTTTTTCAACTTCCCATCTCAACACCCTCCAGCAGTCTGTTATTTTTGGCATCTCCACTTGGCCAGCCACCTCTGGGACATGGCTCCTCTGAGATGCGTTGCAGAACTCACTTGGTGATGTCAGCGTTTCGCTAACTCAGAAGCAGCTGGAAATGACACTCCAACCCTGTGTCTGGGCTCAGGGCAGCGGCTCTGAAAAAGGAAGCAGCTGAAACCAGGCGTGCAGAGCAGCCCTTGCTGGGCAGAGCTGGCTCCCTCGCTGGAATCTAGTCCAGGTCATACGCTTCCATTCCAATCCAGTCTGGATTTTTTGAACTAGGAACACTCAGACAGCCACGTCTCACTTATCCTGGGTTAATAGGATGCTGGAGATTATGTGGATAAATGACATAAAAAAGAGAAATCCCAAAATGGTGTTAAGGCTATAAATTTGAACCTCTTACCCCACCAAAGTTTTTTTGATCTACCTTTTACTTTTTGTTGGAGAATTTTACACATTTACAAAAGTGAACTGAGTATTGTGACAAGCCTCTTTATACCATCACTCAGCCTTAATAATGTTCAATTCATAACTAATCTTATTTCATCTATATCTCCCTCCATACTAGTTTTAAACAAATCTAGACAACCTATCATTCTATCAATAAAAATTTCAGTATGTAACTCTGACCAAGTGCTTTTATTAGGATTGCTGTGTAGGAAGGATATTAAGCGATGTAAGTTTCCGCAACTGTCTATTAAAGTTAGAAAAGGACAAGAAAGAGGAGAAAGAGAGGGCATAGATAATTCATCTTGAAGAACTGCATAGAAAAAAGGAAACTCAGTGGTGGCAGGAGGGTCCCTGCTGAAGTGAAACTGAGACCCGAACCTCAAACACCCTCACCCACTCATTTAAGCTGCCTGCTTATACGAGGGATTTGCATTTGGGTTGGGGGAGCAATGAGGAGGATTTTTCGTACATGGGTTCCTAGGGCAGAGATGATGTAGCAGGTAGTCTTTGCTCTAGCTGGTCCCAAAAGTTGGTTTCTGAGCCCCACACGAAGGCAGGTTACAGGTGGAAGCTGAAGGAGCAGTTTTGTGGAGGACTTGTGAGACACTGAGGGTGGGTGGAGGAGTGTTGCAAATGCCACAATGGCCCCCGGGGGACTGGTGGCTTTGGGAACTTTGGGAGACAGCAGTCATGCGTTGCTCACTTTCTTCATGGTGCCAGCAGTGGCAGTGGCCATGGTAAGATGCCCTCAAAAGGCTTGTGAGCAGAGGACAACACAGGGGTTCAGGAACAAGAGAGCAAGGACACGGCAAGCACTGAGTACTGATGGAAGCTGATATGCTAATTAAAACACCCCACTAAGATGTTCCTGGGAGACTGTAGAGGGACAGCAAGGTGCGGTGTGAGCAGTGGGGGTGAGAGCTGTGAAATCAGGGCTAACGCCACCCCATCCGTGTCCATCTTACTTTGCTGGAAGATAGTGTCGTTGTGGTATGCATTTAAGGAAACCAGAAAGGTCCTGTTGCCCCAAAGCTTCTCCTCTAGGAATGGGCCACAGAGCTGGAAATTTCACCTGCAGACACTCTTTCCTCTGAGTCATGGCTTCACACTTCTAGGAGAATGCTGAGGAAGGTAACACATCACTCCTTTCTGAGAGCAGGGAGGTGGTAATCAGACTGCTTTCCAACCCCAGGTGTAAGCTATGGAGAAAGCAGACCCCACTTTGTGGAGATAAAATCAGGTAGAAGGTTGGGACCAGAACAAAGGGGTGATAACTGGGTCAGGAGAAAGGAGTGGGCAGCATGAGGCGACTCTGAACTAGGGAGAGGAACATCAGGAGGGGCAGGAAGGCCTCATAGGCTCCAGGGCCACACAGCCTGGGTTGGGATCCTCATGCTGCTGCGTTGAGCAACTTGACTTTGGGAAGCTTACTTAGCCTCTCTGTGCCTCAGTTTCCTCATCTGTAAAGTAGAAGTATCTACTCATTGAGTGCTGGTGAGGATTAAATGGACTCATATAAACTGAATGGCGCAATGTCTGTCATGTGTTAAGCACTTGGTAAATGGTGCTATTATTACTATTTTTATTGTTACCATCATTGTTGTTATTTGGATAAGGAAGAAGTGAGGGGGGACATTGTTCACTGAATAAAGGCTAACATCCTAAGGATGTGGTCTGAAGCCCTAACTCACCTCTCCTACCACATCATTTCTCCCTTCCACCTACCACTTACTCGAACAAAACTTGACTACTTGTTTACCATACACATCTGTGCCCTTTCTCAGGCATTTCCCTCTGCCTTGGATTTTCTTCTTCTCCCCTCTCCCTTTGGAAGTTCTAACCCTTTTTCAAGGGCTTTCTCAGAAGTCACCTTCTCTACAGAGCATCCCAGGGGTGGGCCAACAGCCACAATCTCATCTTTTCCTGAACTCCCACGGCTCTTTGCTTTTATGCTTGATGTGTGGCTCATCCCACAATGCCTTTGGGGAACGGAGTTAACCACGGTGCAGAATTCTAAGTCCTGAAGAAGTGGACTCTCTCTTATTTAATTCAACAAACACTAAGTTCCTTCCAGGTGCTGGGCCCTCAGCTGGGTGTTGAAGATTCAAAATGAGCAAGACACAGCCCTGCTCGTCAAGATCTGAGTGTCCAGTTGGAGAAACCAATGAGCCAACAAATCCAATGCCAAATAACAGGTCTATAATGAGATGTGAGCCAAGTGCTTTGGGAACCCAGAGGGTTCCCTCCACAATGCACCATGTCAGCAGGTTGAATAGAAGAGAGAATGATCCCAATGCACACTTTATCTGACTCTCCTTGGACTACTGTGTTCCTTGACCCATGGCCAACCCTTCCTTCAGGATCTATACAGCAGCTGGAGCTCTGAGAAGGGTCTAATTGCATTCTTTCTGCAGGTCTGGGCCAGGGACAGCCAGAGAGCAGGAATGGATGTACTGAATTATAGCTGTGGGTGATGGCCTGTATTTTCCCCATTTCAGCCCTCTGCCCCTCTGAGAATACCTTGACTGGTAGGAAAGGAAGATGGTAGTTACCTGGCTGGGTTAATATTCACTGTAAGGTTCCTGCTCTTAGGCAGGAGCAACACGGGGCTCCCTGATCAGTTGGGAGTCGTTCTCTGTGATGGGAAGATAGGCCAGCAGAATGGAAACAGACAACCATGCCCCAAACACCTCCTTTACAAGAAAGCAGTCCAGTCTGGCCAAATCTAGAGTAGACCAGCAACGGAGGAAGGCTGAGGGTCACAGTTAGGATGTTCACTAACCAGGCTCCCAGCCAGAGCTTTCTAAGCCATGGTCACTGCCAACCATTTTCTTTTAGGGACATCTTCACCTATAATTCCCATATCATCAGCCTAGCTCATGGGACTGTCTCCATCTCCTCAACTTACATGAACCGAATGACTGTGCCACCTATTTGTCAGGGCCCATGTTGCCTTGGTGTGTTACTTTTACTGATGATAGTGCTATTGGAGATGGTGTCCAGGTGTCTAGGCCCTTGGCTTCATCGTGAGAAAGAATTCAAGGGCAAGCCACAAATTAATCAGGTGAGCAAAGAATTTATTGGTGGTGGTAGGGGGTGAAGTGAGGAATAGAAAGTATACCTTTCAGAGTTAAAGGCAGGCATTTTCAAGGGAGAAAATGCAAAGTTCTGCCCTGGGGTCCCCTGTTTTATGGGGGTACAGGACTCCAGGTCGTGTGCTGATGGGCATATTTGAAACAAACCAGGGAGCTCTATTGGGTGATTTGATTCTCTTAGGGGGTTAAGGGTTGCTGTCCAGTGGTGATTGGCTCCTGGCTGCTGTCCACGAGCTCTGCAGGGAGTGTTGGCTGGTGGTGATTGGTCTCTAGTCACTGCCCACGAGGCGTGAGGAAACCTGAAAGTGGGTGGTGGTGGTGGTGGTGGTGCCTTTTTCCTGCCATGTAATGATGTTGCTGTCTGCCTTCTGATAACGCAGCCCTTGGGTGTGTGTGCGTGTGAGCTGCAGGGTGTGTGCTGTAAGCTGCCCCTTCCTAAGTTGCCTGTGTGACTCAGCAGGTTAATGCCAGCCTTTGCCTCAGTTTCTCTCATCAGGCTTATTAGGTTTTCTGCCCCCTTCCTCTTTAGGTCCCTATTCTCTCCTGCCTCAAAAGTAATAACCAACATTTATAGAGAAGTTGCCATGTACCATCTCATTTAACATCACAACAACCTGCATGGGAAGTACCTATATTATCCCTATTTTACAGATGAGGAAACCAAAGCTTTAGGAGTTAAATAACTTGTCCAGAGTTAGTTAGACAGCTGGTAGTAAGTGGTGGAGCTGGACACTAAGCCCTGAGCAGTCCTGAACTACTAAACTTTGCTGCCTTGTTTCTGGAAACTGTCTTGTAATCTCTTTGGGAGCCAACATTATGTTTAGTTTTTCTACTATGCCCAATAAATAGACATTGATTGCTTGATCGGAAAGACTGCTTTAAATAAAACAGAATATGTTTCTTTTAAGGAGCCCAAATCCCTCAGAAGCTCATTTCCAAAGAATCTCTGAACAATAACAATCTATTATTTCCTGATCTTGCGGCCATCCCTCCCTCCCCCAGCCCTCACCACACTCACTGCTATTTTCCTTCCAAACACACTGTCTGGAGAGAGAGCCAAAAATGAGGGGAGACAGAGGTAAAGACTCCAATCCGTTTCTAACAAGTACCTGAAGTGACTGGATTAAGATTCTGGAAAAAATACTGAAGTTCATTTTAGATGAAGAAAACGACTAACCCCAGTAAGCACTGCCTGTGAGTTTCGGTTATATGTCATGGTTTAAATAATCCTTGCATCCACCCCCCCCCCCCCAAAAAAAAAAAATACTGTGGTTAAATTAGAAGCCAGCTCAAAGGGCAAGTTATTTATATATGTGTGAGCCTATGTGAAGCTGCCTGTGATTTTTTGGCTCTTCTGTGGAAGATGTGCTTTAAATAGAGTGAGAGTGAATCTGTGAGATGTTCTTTGAATAACAATTGCAGAGAGCTCAGAGATGACTTGACTTTATTTAGACATTGGATTTCTTCACAGCTTCCTCCCTGAGAGGCCTCTTGGCTTTATCTCCAGACAGTGTGTGTGTGGTAGGAAAGAGGCAGCATGTGGGGGTCTGGGATGGGGAAAGGTATTACCGAGAGATCAGGAAATAATAGATCTTTATTATGAGAGAGGTTGCATCATTCATACTTGAAATTCTCATGTGGTACAGTTTAATTAAATATTTATATGCCTCAGCGTACTCTCCACTACCCAGATATCTGAGGATCTTGGGGAAGAGTAAAAGAATTCCCAAGATAGCTGATCAAACACAAAAAGTTCAGAGGCACCAATGGTCAGTGCATCCCTGCATGGAGGGTCAGCCCTCTAAAATGTTAGCTCTCATATTACTTTCAATTTATTAAGCAATATGCTGAGGCATTCTCTGACATGGGGAAGACCTATAAAGAAGTTTGTGCATTAAAAAAAATACATATGTGGAGTGGATGTGGCTCAAGCAATTGGGTGCCCACCTCCCACATGGGAAGTCCCGAGTTTGGTTCCCAGTGCCTCCTAAAGAAGATGAGCAGACAGACTAGGGAGCCATCTCGGGGGGGTGGGAGTGGGATAAAAAAAATTATTTAAAAAAACAAACTACAGAAATGCTAGACATTTCTTAAAAAAATACATATGTTATCCACACAAAGCTAAGTTATGACTGCTGGAACAAGTCTCCTCTACAAGGAACACTTGGAAGAGAATTATGAATTGTATCAGCTGTGATTTATCTGGACCCAAATACATGGAAACAAGCAATAATCTTGAGTTGGAACAGCAGCTGCATCTTCCAAGGTCTCTTCCACTTCTGAGACAGGAATTTCAGACAGGATGTCCTTACCATTTGTGAACGACAATAAAAAATAGGTTGATTCCACGACATTGAAAACAACATAGGGAAGCGGCTGTGGCTCAATTGGTTGGGCTCCCGTTTACCATATGGGAGGCCCTGGGTTCAATTCCCAGGGCCTCCTGGTGAAGGCAAGCTGGCCAGCACAGCTCAGTGAGCTGACGGCCTGCGGTGAGCTGGCACAGCAAGATGATGCAACAGAAAAAATGCAAAAAAGCTGACACAGAAAAATGCAAAGCAAATGGACACAGCAAGCATAAGCAGCAAGGGGGGGATAAATAAATTAAAAAAAAAACAAATCTTAAAAAAAGAAGAAGAAGAAGAAAACGTCATAGCACCATCCCTGGATGCAGGGGCTCCTTGTTGGAAACTCAATTCAGTCAATATCTTGGAGCACTTTCTGTGGGATTATCCAGGGCAATTGGGCATTCAAAGCGGACAAGGCACAGGACACAGAGTCTGTTAAGTCCCTTAGGACAAGCCCTGTTTGCTGTGAGAGTTCTAAAGAGAACATGTTCCCTCCAATGAAGGTGTCAGGGAACTCTTCACAGCAAGGTGGCATTTCAAAGGGACCTTGAAGTTCAGGTAGGGCAGGTAGGAGCTGTTCTGTGTACTGTGAAAGCCTGAGGAATGGAAGGCAGGGCAAGTCTCTTTCTTAGGTCCTGGTCTGTGCCAGTAGCCTTGCCTCTCATTTCTGGCCACTACCTCACTTCCAGAGAAGGGAGCCTGGATGCAATGTCTCCTTTTCCACATTGGGTGGGTCTCAGGGCACCAGCCATGGATCTGGGGGCAGGGATGTGTGGAGGGCAAGCATTCTAGGACGCCATGTAGGACAGGGTCCAGCTCTGTCCAGCCTTCTCACATGTCCTCCCAGCTTCTCGGTTGAATTCCCTCTGCTTCAGCCATCAGCTCCTCCACAGTCAGAACAGAGGAAGGATGCAAGGAATAGCTGGTGCTGCTGGTTCTGGACTGTCCTCTTCATGTTGGGCACTCTTTGGGTGCCTCTGGAGGAGTCTCCCCTCCCCCCACAGGGTCCTCAGCAACACAACATTCCTTGATGTGGGTGACGCCCTCTCCAGCCGCTCACTCATTTCCCATTCTTAACTTCTGCTCCCATGGGTCACACCACAGCGGCAGCCCTTTCGAGCCACATCCTTTCTAGATGGACCTGGCTCTCTCCTGCAGCATCCATTTGGCCCATGGGGAAACTTGTGCAAACTTGACACACAGAAGTTGGGTGTGCAATGGGACCAATGCTGGTCCATACTCCTGGCTCTGCCACCCCAGGGTCCCAACAGCCTCTAGCCAGTAGATTCCTCCAGGCAGGTTCTGCTTTCAGTCTTCTTCATTTAAGAATCCAAACTTCCAGAGAAACAAGTCTAAAAGTTTCTTATGCTTCGCTGCAGTAGTAGCACAGGGAGGGTGTGCTGGTTTGAATCTTTTATGGACCCCCAAAATCCTGTTCTTAAAGTGAACCCGTTCCTGTGCCTGTAAACCCATTGTAGATGGGACGTTTTGATTGGATCACTTCAGTTAAGGGCCTTTGATTGGATTGCAGAACCCAGAGTGGGTCTTAATCCTTTTACTGGAGTCCTTTATAAATGGAGGACTAAAAAGCCACAGACACAGAGAAAATGCCACAGACACAAAGAGAAGAGACCGAGGAGCTCAGAGAGGAAACCAGGAGAGAGGAAATCACAGACAGAGCAGTCAGAAGCTGGAACAACAAGCTCTGGCAGAGAAGCCAGGAGAGACGATACCACCATTGTGCCCTGCCAGGTGTCTGATCGTCCACAGCTGAGCTTGGGGAGAAAGTGAGCCTGGGAAGGAAGGTAGAGCTGCCATCATGTCTTGCCACTTGGCATGAGTCCAAGACCACCAGTACCCAACCTTCCGCCAGACAGCACCTCTGGTGATGCCTTGATTTGGACATTTTCGCAGCCTCAGAACTGTTAGCTTTTTACCTAACAAGTTCCCATTGTAAAAGCCAACCCATCACTGATTTCTCTCAGCAGCTTCTAGCAAACTGGAACAGAAGGTCTCTGGGACCCTGCTGTTCAGCCAGCTTCCAGCTGGGGCTGAGGTGCCAGGCTCCCTGCTGCCAGACAGCTCTATGGGGGGTTCCCTGTGCTGCCCTCACTTGACTTATCACAGTGGGGCTGGGAGCACAGGGGTGGGGTGGGGACAGAACAGATGCCGCAAAAAGAGAACATAATTAAGTGCCCAAGGTACTATACAGGCAGTGAGTTGAGACTTAAGAACTCAGGGAGAGAAACTCTGTTGAGCTGGGATTACCTTCTGAAATGTTAGGTTGAATTTGTTCCTCAATTGTCACAACACAGTTTCTCCTCTCAAAACAAATTGCCTTTGATGTTTTGTTTGGCTGCAGTTCCACACTTCTAAGATCAGATGTACTCACAACTTCCCATGGTCCAAAAAACAGGACACGCTGAGGAGATGAAACACTCGAGCTCAAAGGTGAGTCCTGGTGATTAGAAGGGAAAATGTACAGCCTGAGACATGGTGTTCCTCAAAACGCAGGGATGTTTCTTTGATGTAAGACGGGAAGCTTTTTATTTGGTAAAATGTCAGGGTGCAGGACTAGGAACGAGTCGTCATTGGGTTTCCACTAGATGTTTCCTTGCTAAGGTAGGTGAGCAGAAGCCGCGAGAGGTGTGGAGCAGGAGAGAAAGGGAGGGATTTCTTCTCACAACACAAGGTGCAGCACTTCCCATCATCAAAAGTGTTCAAGCAGAGACTGGACAATGCTGCTTCTGGAGGCCTTGCCGTCCCTACTAAGTTGAAAGCTCCCTGAGGGATTGGCTGTTATGTTCCTGTCCTCCAGGCCAGCATAACTGACTCTCACGGCCATGAGAATTTAGACTCCCTAGTTGTTTGGAAGCTCTGATCGTTATCCAGCTGCAGAAAAACTGGTCTTGACTAGCCATTTTGAAATCCAAGGGTGTCTAATTATTTTATGATTTTGTTCCCACCCTCTGAGGTCAGTTGAGAGTTAACCTCTTATCTCAGGAAGATGGTGGGATCCTGAGAGCAGCAGGGTCACTTACTCTGCATGGCATGTGGGGCTCGGGGTAGATCGTTCATATGCTCTTTGTTTCTTGACTCCAGGGAAAGCGTCTCATGATAGCATGAGCATGGGCCAGAGCCACGAGAGGAGGCAGCCACGCACGGGAGGGATTCGGGGTATCCTAGCACCACCCTTGCACACACACATGCCAGACAAGGCTGCCGCAAGCTTTATTAAAGTAGTGCTTCATCTCCAGAGTTTGGGTTTTCAAGGGGGCTGTAAGAGAGAATTTTCACCGCCGATGCCATGTATCTTTATAGTCTAGGGCTTGCTTATAAAAATTACACCTTACTGTTGAAATGTTAAAAATGCAGTGGGAAGTGGTTGTGCCTCACGTGGTTGGGCTCCCGTTTATCGTATGGGAGGTCCCAGGTTTGATTCCTGGGGCCTCCTGGTGAAGGCAAGCCGGTCTGCGTGGCACGGTGAGCTGGCGCAGCAAGATGACGCACCAGAGGGAGACAAGCAGACACAGAAAAATGCACAGCAAATGCACACAGCGAGCACAAGCAGCAATAAATAAAATAAATCTTAAAAAAAAAAAAAAAAAGTAAAACATATATTTTAACATTTCTCATAGGGAGTGAGGCCATACTGCCTTACCAGTGCAAAGTCCTCAGGGTAGCACTGGCTCATGAATCTAATAATGAAAACCCTCTCCGAGTCTTTGAGCACAGCTGGTTTGTCAGATGACCTAAAAAGAACAATCTGGAAAGGAGGACCGTACTAAGTAGTCAATGGAAGAGTTTGTTTTCTATGTGATGGGTGGTGGGGTGGTGGGGAGGGGGAGGTTTTAGATTTGGGGTCCCCAAGAAATGGGTCCTAATATGCCTGAGCGACAGGGTACTAGAAGCATCCGCTGGCCCAGCATTTATCCAATGGAGCTCCTTGGAGACCTAGGGTCAGAGGGAGGTCGGAGCGGGTCTTGTCCCAGCCCCTCTTCAACCAGAGCTCCTGCCCTTTGCTCTGTTGTAAGCTGGGCCTGGCTCATAAGATACCCATTTGAAGGGCTCTTGGCTAAAAAGAATGTGAAGCTGCTGAGACTGAAGAGAGGCAGGTGTTTGACAATCGGTTTGTGAGTGTAGGCGCGAAGCTGGGGCCCAGGAGCCTTCCAGCGCAGCCAGCCCCGGCAGATACTGGTGTAGTCGCTGTTGGGTGAGAGAAGAGTGAAAAGTGGAGCCTTTTCTGAGCAAAGCTAGGGGTCCCAAGTTTAAAAGGGCAACTCGGTGTGGCAGGACATGGCGGTGGGTGGCGGTGGGGCATGGGGTGCTTCCAGCCAAGACGTCTTTGGGGGTACTGAGAGAGGACAAACTCTGCGTACTGCACAATTTTGCTTACAGCTCAGAGACTGCAAGTGCATCCTGACTGCTCCAGGATTGGGCATTTAAATCCGGAATTTATGTTCCCCTCGTGGTGGGCTTCGGAAAGGCTGCCCCAAACTTGTACCCAAGCATTATGTGTGTGGCCTTTCCTCTGGGACGAGGGATCGGACAGAGGGAGAGCGTGTGATTGTTCCAGTCTCAAAGGGGAAGAACCATGCTGGCTTTTGCCACATGGGAATCTTGCACCCATATTTCCTAGTTCTTTTCTCCAAGTAACTTCTTCAGCTTGCTTCTGTGTTTCCTTCAGTGTAGGAACAAAGAACGGCACTTAAGAGTCCAAATTTGGAATCGTTACTGGGCTGATAGATTGCTTTCTGTGTGTGTGCGTGGAGGGAGGAGGTGGAGCAGGAGTTTAGGAGGCGGGGAGAAACAGCATGCATTCCATAAATACGTTTATGCATGTCAAAGAGCAAGAACTTGTTAGTGCAGGGGTGTGCCTGTCAGAATTCGGGGCGCTCATCTTTCCTTCCCTTTTCCTTCGTTCTGTTTGGACTCAGAAGGCCTCTGCTTTCTCAAATCTGCCTTTACTGTTGCGTCAAAAACCCCACTTGGTCCCCTGTGGTCTGTGCTGGCTTCCAGGGCCGTCTCCCATGGTGTGCCAGCAACTTGGGGCCAACGGCAACAGCAAAAACCCAGACGGCTCTGGAAAAATCTTTGTTTAATTAGCAGAAATGATCTGCGTGAGCCTCCAAGCGATCAGAGCCCATTTTTTAACTGGCCGGCCTGGAGCCGTGGTTGATGAATTTTCCTTCAGGACTGTTTTGGATTTTGAACCGAGTCGCTGGTGCTCAGCTCCGACTCCTGAATCCCGGCCCGGGGAGGTTTGGTGCATGATCCTGTTCGGATCCTGTGCTTTCTCTGGGAAGGCAGTGCCCAAGCACACCTGATGGAGTCTGGAGGGAAACGCGAGGCGCCCTGGTTACCGTCAGCCCTGATGAAATGCCGGATGGAGTCAGCTCCGCCGTGTGTTTCCTTCTTCGGTGAGGCGCGCTGCTCTGTGAACCCGTAATGCCAGCTTGAAAGAAAAGTGATCTCAGAGGAAAACGACCTGTGGGAATCTGAACCCCATAAATTACGGGGCCTATACTGGATACAGCTATGCATGTGTTAGAAGAAAAGAGGCTCAGAGAACCTCAGGGTTCCCTAGAGGGAAATTCTGCTGGTGCAATAGAACTGGATGGAGTGGGGCAAGCTCCTGGTCTCCCTGAACGTCTCAGATTTGACTTAAAATCAAAGTGGCCTATGGACATCCCAGGGATGAGTAGAGAATCTGCCAGAAAGAGAGGGGATAGCCCAACTAAACCCTGAGTTCTTCTCAGAGTTGCTCTGAAGCTACATGGATCTCCACAGAATGTTCCAAATCACTCTCAGACTCATGGGCCCATTCCACTCATGCTAGAATTCCTTTTGGGACTCTTGGGGGAAAGGATAGATTCTGGGCCTGTGCCCATTCAGGCTTTTTATGGGTAAGAGCACTCAGGGTCACCTGGGAGATAGACTTGCCATTTCCTAGGGACATCTTCTACAGAAAGGTAGATTTTCTCCAGGGGGGTGAGGGGCTGGTGCTGGCCAGATGCCTTCTGTGTGGGATGTACCAGATGCCTTCTGGGTGCCTCTCCAGAACCAGTCTCCTCTCTTCTCCACCCTGCTCGCTCCCCATGGGAGAATGACCTGCCTGGACCATCTTGATGGATCCCCTTACCCTCAGGCTTCTGGTTGGGGTCACCATAGGGAGCCCCAGCTAGCAACCAGATGGAGGAGAGTTCTTGTGGGTTACTTCAGGCTCACCATGTCTCTTACCCGAAGGCCGAAGGCTGCTGCTTCTCTCAAGGTGACTTCTTTCTCCATACAAGTCTCTTCTTCCAGGCCCCCTTAACCACTTCCTCCCTTTACCTCTTTCGGTCTCTGAAGATACCACTTGCGGCGTGGTTTCCCTACACTCTGTCAATCCCTTGGTAACCTTCTCGAATGCTCCCAGTTGGAGTCTGCACTGGTTCTTCTGGGCCCCTCGTTGATAAAGCAGGACACTGTCTTTTCTAGATTGTTTCCGTAAAGTGAGATTTTGACCACCTCATTCTCTAAGGACAAAGCTTCTCAAGACATGTTAGAGCAAACACATCATTGAAAAGGTGAAAAAAAAATATCCCAGTGAGCAAAATGCCTGCGCCTGTAACCTTATGGCCTATATTTGGGTGGGACGGTGCTGGGCAGTGAGATGGGCAGGGACTGGACTGAGGGAGCCGATAACAACGGGTCTTACGGGTAGAGGGCCTCGACCTGTTTTAACATTTGTCTCCTAGTATCGCTCATTGAATGCTGGCAACTAGGTAGAAATCCCATGTCTCAGACCCCCTCAGGGATCCAACTCTGATAATAATATTCTAACCTCCCCCTGGCCCTGCACTCACAAGACTCCTAGCGAAAGGTAGGGGGATGCCAGATGTTCACGAAACAAGCTGAAATATCAAGAGAGAGTAGAGATGGGGGCTGGATTCTGGGGTTATCTTAAAAGACTCCCAGTCTTTTCACCCTTGGCAGGGTCTGCCAGGCTGGTAGAGATGCAAAATGAAGGAGTGAGGGAAGGATATTTATCTTTACAATGTGAAGGTTCGGTGTGTTTATAAAGAGGCTACAGAAATACTCAGAATCTGCAAGGCAGATGATCGGAGTAGAGAGAACTACAATTTCTATATGGTTTTCATAGTCCTAGTCCTAGACAGAGGGCTTTAGTAGGACAGAGTCAGGTTAGGTAATATTTGTTAGGGGCAAAACCTGGTCTTAGGGACGATGGGAAAGTTTCGGTGGTGTTGGTAGCACAACATTGTGAATGTAATTAACAGCACTGAATTATATATTTGAATGTGGTTAAGGGGGAACTTTTAGGTTGTATATACTAGAATCAAAACAAAACAAAACATAAGACTGTACAACACAATGAACCCTAATGTAAACCATGGACTATAGTCAATAGTACAATTATAAAAATATTCTTTCATCAATTATAACAAAGTTATCATGCTAATGCAAAATATTAATAATAAGGATGGCATATGGGAACTCTGTTTTCTGCATGGTTTTTCTGTAAATCTACAACTTCTCTAATTAAAAAAAAAAAAAAGAAGAGAAGAAAAAGAAAAAAACTGCAAACCCTGGTCATAGATGGTTTTAGGAATGAGGGTCAGTGTGTAAAGAAATTCAGGGATGAGGTGTGGAGGTATGGAGATCCTGTCAGCTCGGAGGAAGTACAGGAGTCATTTTGGAGAGACCCAATAGATTCCTTGCATAAAGAGACTTCCCCATTCTGAGATTAGAAATTTAGGCCATTAGAGTTTTAATTCTTTAACGAAAATCTTGCGCCAAGTTAAAATGCAACTGTCCCTGGGAAGGCACACACATTAGGTTGTATCGGTCATGTGCCAGTTATTATTGTCTCATAGCTTCAAACCCACTCACCCTTCTGTACTTCATATTGAGATGTGGGGGGCCAGGACCCGGCAAAGCTCCTCTCTGTGTTGCCAGCTGCCCTCTGTTAGACTTTGCCAACAGAGGGTCCTGGAGGGAGCCTGCAAGTTGGAAGGAGGAAGAAGGGACCTGCTCCTTCCTGCTTGCTGGCTGTGGGCCCCCTGCTCCTGTGAGCACTAGCTCAGACATGCGGCTTCACCCTGGCAGCGGCACTTCCCTCTTACAGCAGCACTGGAACAATAGTTTGCGGCTTTCCCACGCTTGTTAAAAAACAACTTCATATTTCCCCATGTCAGAGACATCAACACCTGCTGGGCCCCTTCTTCACAGGCTGGGGTTCCAGGTCCACCAGCCTCCTCCCCCAGGTTTCTAAGTTTTAATAATTCCAGCCTCCTCCCTTTGCTCCCTCAGGTGTGAAACTTTAGAGTTCTGTCATTACCTTTTCAGTTACCGAGTTAGCAACTTTATACTTGTCTTAATTTCTTAGGGCTGCCATGCTAAAGTTCCACGAATAGGGGGGCCTTAGAACAACAGAAATTTATTCTCTCACACTTCTGGGGTCTTAGAAGTCTGGAATCAAGGTGTCGGCAGGGAAGGGAAGAATCTCATCCATGTCCCCGTCCCTCCTGGCTTCTGGCGGTGGCTGGCAATCTTTTATGGCATAATTCCATCTTTGCCTCCATCTTCTCCCTGTGTCTTCTCTTCTTAGGAGGACATCAGTCACATTGGATTAAAGGTCCCCCCTACTCCAGGCTGACCTCATATGAGCTTTCCTAATTCCATCTGTAATGACCCTGTTTTCAAATAAGGCCACATTCTGAGGTACCGGGGGTCAGGACTTCAGCATATCTTTTTTAGGGGGACACAATTCAACCCATAACAATATCTATACAATTATTTGTATTAAATCTTCTCTAAGCAAGTAATTGATGGGGTCTCTGTCTTCTGCCTAGACCCTGATCCATGAATGACAGTTTAGTGGGAAGAAGTTTTTTCCTGTTTTGTTTTTATCCTGTCCTGAGAGGAGGTTTTGCCAGGAGGAGAGAGAAGATATGCAGGGGGTATAATGTGCCTGCCGCTCTGAAGGCAGGTGGAGGCACCCCTGAGTGCAAGCAGGCAACAAAAGAGAAGGGAATCCTGAAACAACCCTGAGTCACCTCCACTGCCTTTAGACTTTTACCCAGGCCTGGTGTACATCAGGTGACCCCTGGGTGGTGCTAGGAGAAGGAGGAGTTGGGAAAGCTTTCCTTTCTTCAGACTAGAATCCTGGACACACAAGTGGGTGAACGCTGATATCTATGTACAATTCCCCATTTCCCATGCTCTTTCTCTCCCTGCTAATGTCCCTGCAAAGAGCCACCCGCCAGTGTTTGTGGGACCCTCAGGGTTTTCTCAAAGCCTCAGGTATAAATCGCTGGGCCCCTCTCCTGGATCGTCTCAAGTGGTTAAGAAAGGTTGTGAGGTGTCCTGCCACTTCTGTTTTTAAGCAGGATGATTGTCCCCTGGGTCCTTGCTAGGACTAAGAGACAAGGCTGTTGGGGCCTGGTCTGGGAGATAAAGTGAAATGAACTATCCCACATCTCTCTGACTAAGAATCCCTCAGTGACTAAGACGTGACTGGGTTAATCTGGAAGTGCCGGTTTCCTTCTGCCCTTAGGGTGGGTCTCTCAGCGGCTTCAGTCCTTTTTGCAAATAGACGTCTGATGGGTCTGCCCCAACCGGCTCTCTAGGCAGGCTCAGGCCACTTCCACCCAGCAGTGGCTGCTTAGGCCCAAGAAGGCCTGTACAGTGGGGGGGTCTCATGGGAATGAGGCAAATGCAGAGGGTCCCCAATATCTTCTCCAGTGGAGTTGAAGCCTCTGCCACTCTGTCTTCCCCCCTGTATTAGTTTCCTGTCACTGTTGTCATAAATTACCACAAACTCTGTGACTGGAAACAACCCACATTTTTTCTTTACAGTCCTGGAGGTCAGAACTCTAAAATCAGGAAGTCGGCAGGGCTGGGTTCCTTCCAGAGACTTCCGGGGAGAATCTGATTCTTTGCCTTTCTCAGTTTCTTTAGCTGGTGGCCCCTTCCTCCCATCATGCCAACCTCTACCTACTCCTACGACTCACCCTCTCTCCTGCCTCCCTCTGTAAGGAGGCTTGTGATGCCATCAGGCCCCTTGGATCATTTACTATAATCTCCCAACTCAAGAGGCTTAATTGAATCACCTCTGAATGCTCCCTTTTGCCATCTAAAGTAACATAGCCCTACGTCCTGGGCATTAGGACCAGGGCTTCTCCGGCTGCCATCTTCAGCCGCCCACACCCTCCTGTCTCTCCACTCTCCTGACTCACACCCCCATGCACATTCTCAGAAGCTGCCAGGGAACACAGAAGTGGTGTTTTTCACCTCACCGCCACTGGAATCAATGAGTGCAGGGTCAATGAAGAAGTTGTAGAGAACAATGAATGGCAGGAGAAGAAAGAGGGAGGACCGTGAGGGGTGTTGGGCCTGGTTCTGGTCTAGAATGCATCCACCACGGCATGAGGAATGCCGAAAAACGCAAAGTACTTATTTAAAAGCAGAAAGCGGTCTAAGGGCATTGTCATCTGAGCATTGGTGGTGCAAACAGTAGGTGCTTTTACAGGAAGGCCAGATTGAGTGAATGGTAAACTGCTGTCCACAGGGCTGAGACCTCACCCTGACATCGCTTCTCTTCCCTGGAAGGTGTTATCTCCATGTGACATGCTGGGATGTGTGTGTGTGTGTTGGGGGGCAGGGAGGGAGTGGAACCGTGCTCACTCTTTCTGCTCCCTGGAGCTGGCCCTGAAGCTCAGAGCTGGAAGCTCTGAGGTCAGCTAGTTTACAAGTGCTGCAACTGGGATTTGAACTTGCTCCTTATCCACCACACTAGGAAAGTGACTCCCTGTCTCGCATGATTTAAACACAATTTCAGGCATGGCTATTAAGTTGCCCACTTGGAAGATCTCTGGGTTCTGGTGGGATTGGGAGGGGCCGAGGGGAGGCTGGGAGCTCTTTGGGGAGCAGAAATGGTGATGGAAAAAGCCAAAGCGTTGGGTCTGACTCACCTGGGTTGGAGACGCGTTGTTGCCTTCTCCTCCCTGTGTCCTCGGGCGTAGCTATTCAACCTCAGCGGCTCTCCTTTTCCTGATCCAGAAAATGGGGTAGTGGTTCCAATCTCATTGGGTGGTGGTGAGCATTCAATGAGCTAATTTAGGCGGCCTTAAATAAATTATTATTATTATTTTTTTAAGATTTATTTATTTATTTACTTATCCCCCCCTTGCTGCTTGTGCTGCTGTGTCCATTCGCTGCGTGTCTTCTCTGTGTCTGCTTATCTCCCCCTTTCTGTGAGGTCTTGCTGCATCAGCCCACCGTGCCGCGCGGGCCGGCCTGCCCTCACAAGGAGGCCCGGGGAAGCGAACCCGGGGCCTCTCATATGGTAAACGGGAGCTCTATCGATTGAGCCACACCTGCTTCCCTTAAATAAATTAATACAGTGAAAGATTTAGAAGGGTGCTTGGCACCTACCTGGCACTCAAAACCTTTAGCTGCAATTATTAGTACATAATGTGCTCGGCATGGGGCTTGATACATGGCTGCTTAGTCCCCCTCCCCATTTCATGCTCCCCTAACCCTGCCCCCACCTCCACCCCCTAAATCTTTATACAGAGGAGGCCTCGGGAAGGTCTTGCCAAAAAGCTCATTTACCAGGGTGGGACCCACCAGGTTCCTGTTTGCCCAAACCAAACCTTCAAGACCTTCAAAGGAACTTAACAAACCGGGATAGAAAGGTTTGTTTTTTTGCCTAATACAGAAGAAGGAGACAGAAAAGTTTGCTGAGCAAGCCAAGCCCCATTAAACTCACAAAAAGGCTCTTTGTTCCAGCCTGAGATGGAACAGATGCGCTAGAAGGGCGTGTGTTTGTTTCCATGTTCTTGGGGCATTTGAGTGAAACCAGCCCCGCCTTGCTCTCCCCCGTCCCCCCCACTCCTCAATCACTTAACCCTGCTTTCGATCTTAATCTTGACTTTTCTGAGACTGCGTGATGTGATCCAGCCAGAAGGGGCTTTGAAGATCTTTTAGTCCAGATAGATATTAATTTTTAAAATAATCGCACGTAACACTTAGGAAGATATATCGTTTTCACGGCACTTTCACACAAGGTATGCTGTTTGGAGTGACGCAACTCAGGCTCAGAGAGATTAGGTGGCTAGCCCAAGGTCAAACAGTGAATCCTTGGCCCAGCTGGGGCTGGAAGCAGGTCACTTGGTGCTCAGCCCAGGCTAAGATGGTTGTGAGAAACTGCTGGTCATTATGGGGCCAGGCTATGGACAAGCCTACTTGTTTCTAACTCTTTTGTCTACATGTAGAGAAAGTTCTATGTTATAATTTGTTTGTACCTATTCAATCATGAATCCTTCCAGGTTGGGCCAAGGTGCTGTACAAGCTCAGTCTCTGCGAATGGCGCCTTCTGCAGTTGTGCAGTGTGCAACCTGTGAGGCAGGACATGGGCAGTCTGGTACTAGTCATTCATTCCTCTAGCACTTGAAAAGACACCTTTGGCAGGGGAGACTTATGCATTGGCTTCTAAGACTGGGTGTCCTAATATGCATCATCCAGTATGACCGAGTCCTGCTGTGTGAAAAGAAACAAGTGAACAGGCCAAAAAGGATGGGTCTCCCACTCCTCCACACACTGGCTGCAAGAGAGACCCACGTGCTCTGAGCAGGCTGTGCTAGGCGGCTGGGGGCTAGCGGGCAGGTGATGGGTCCTTTGACAGGCATTCAAGAGGGCATTTCTGGGGGCTCTGATGGGTGGAACTAACTAGCCAGGCCCAGAGCTGGTCTGGAGACAGCTGGAGAGGGAAGAAGATCAGTTGTTTTTTTTCTGCTTTGACTCTGGAGGTGACTTTGTGAAAGTTTATGAGCTTTTCTCCTTCCCTGGCTCCATTTCCTTATCTGTTAAAAAACGGGCAGAGCCATGCCCTGCCCACACCTATTCTTAAAGACAGAGTGAAGAAGGGCTGGGCAGTTTTGAAATATCCCAGTGATGTTGTTTGGTGTCCAAATACCTGGTGTGGCATAATGGCAAGGTATGTCTGGGGAGGTGGAGTGGAGGGAAGCTGGTACTGAGATTCAGGGCAGGGCTTTCTCAGTGATTCAAGAATCACCAACCATGTACTCATTGTCAGATGCTCTGTAGAGATATACACCATTGTTTTGTGTGCCACTAAGAAAATATACTGCCAATTATAACCTTTTTTTTTTTTTCCCCGATTAAGATAACCCTGGGTTAGAATTCTGTTTTTCTTTTTTTTAACAGATATGTTGAGGAATAGGTGACATACAGTAAACTGCACATATTTCAAGTGTACACCTGTTCAGGCTGTTCCTTCCACCCAGAATTCCATCTCCCCTCCTCTAAACCCAACATTCAGGGATTCACTCAGGTCACCTCCAGGAAGCCTTCCCTGATTACTTTAATCTAGGGCTCCAGATGTTGAGGCTTTAAACCACTAAAACTATTTCCCTTTTAAGCACAATCTAATAATTTTGCATTTAGTGTCCTGCATTGTCTCCTGTTTTGCGTATCTATATTTTGATTCCCATTTTGAAAACAAGTTTCTTGAGGCCCAAAAGTGCTTCTTTGGGACTTCAGACACATACAGAGGATCGTGTCACATGGACGGACAGTGGAAGTTCATCAACGAGATGAAGATTGATGGAGTTAGACACTGCAGGAAGTCCCGAGACCAGTCCTCCTGCTCCTAACACACACGTGGGGAATACCTTGAATCGCAGAAGTGAAGCGTGCTCGAGGACATGTGTAATGAGGACGCGGATGCTGACACTGCTCGGTCTTTCCAACGGTAGGGTGGGCTCCGCCGTCTCCTCCAGGGTCTCCCAAAGCTGCAGATTGCCCTGGACTCCTCTGGCATTGCAAATAGGCGCCAGGCCTTCTGCCGGCCCAGCCCTCTCCTACCCGGGTTCTGGTCATTGGCGGGGCTGGGGGGAGCGCGCTTTGGCTCCCAGCAGCAGACTCACAGTGGCTTTTCATCTGATCCCCTTTCTGGCTTCTGTTCAACGTGTGTTCTGACCTGGCCCCTTCCCTGGGGGACTGTCCTCTCTGCCCCACACAGAGACAGAGCAACGCCTCCCAGGCTCTGCTCCTTACAACTGGCCCTGCCACTCACTGCTCCCAAGGCTCGGGCCGGTGACCCCGCAGCTGTTGGGGCAGGCCGCCCTGACCCTAGAAGCTCTCTAGATCCGCAGGACTCCCGGCCCGGGCTGTGTCTCCCTGCTCTTTGATACACACTGAGTTTTGGAATGACTCATCACTAATGTTCCCCGTCAACAAAAACAAACACGCAGAGAGAGGCCCAAGGGCCCTCCTCGGCTAAACAATTCTTGAAACTGAACTGCAGGGGAAAACCCATTTCACAAAGGGCTTTACAGGGCAAGAGGGAAGAAGAAGGAGCCAGAATAAACACAAGGTCCTCCCAGCAGATCCAGGGCCCGGGGAGGGTGGACACTGGCCTGGTGAATGCTCAGTGCACTGGCTCGCTCCTTCCCCACCGCTCCAGCTACCACTGATGGCCGTGAAGCCAGAGTTTTGAATCTTGCCCTGGGGAAAGGTCACTCCTGGTCCAGAGGAATAGCCACCCTGAATACACCCTTTGCACGGCTGGCTAGAATGGAGCGGCACGTGGGTATCCAGGTCACACCACGATGGCACTGGGAAGTGAGGAAGACATGGCTTTAAATCCTGCCTTGCTACTTACCAGCCTTATGGCCTCAAGCAAGTGACTTAACCTCTATGAATCTCAGTTTCTTCATCTGTGAAGTGGGTTAATACTTACCTTAGAGACAGCGGTGAGGATTGCAGATGATAAAGGCAAAGTGCCTGGAACACAGAAGGCACTGAGACCCAGTAGCTAATATTGTGTAATTAAATACTTTCATCTCTCAAATTAACCTTTTGGGCGTAGTAAAAGGAAATTGGGTTAGGATTCAGGTCTTCTCTGGGGGAGACATCTAGCTCCTTTGGGACAGAGTGTGCCCGTTTAACTTGGTCTGCACGTTGGCTCCACACCTGGGGGTTTTGTGCATGATCATTCTGATGGGCTCTCATCACCAGGTCCCGGTCAGGCCGGGCCAGATGCTCACGCCACCACCACGGCCCTGAGTCCAGGCCACGGGTCCATTTCTGCTCATCCTGGCCCGGCTGCCCTTCTCACCATTCTGGGAGCAGGCAGGATCTCCCATGAAACGCTGGACGATGAAGTGTTGATCTTGAGCACTGGTCACTGTGTAGACGCTGGCACGGCTGCCCAGGGAGCAGGCTGCCCTCCGGCTCTGTGGGCTTCAGCCACAGCTGGCCAGGCAGACACGGGGCCCTTCTGGGGCCCTTTTGGTGCCCTGGGCCTTGGAGGAAGGTGCTGGACTGGTGGGGGCTTTTTAGAGAAGAAAGCTTGGCATTCGCTCTGGCTGCATGACGATGGGCAGAATACAGACCAATGGTTAGCGTCTATGGAGAGGACCTTTCATTTCAGTGGAAGGAAGAGCTTTCTATCGATAACAACAATTTCACAATTGAATCAGATTTCACCCTCTTTGATTTCCCACACCCCCGTCCTTGCCACTGGCGGTACTTGGGGGTGGGGGAGTTGTTTAGCTTTAGCAATGCATCAAAATCATGCCATGCAATTAATTTCATATAGCAAGAGAAAATTTTGTTTGTCCTCAGGTTCTGTTAAATTGTATATATCTGAGCTAACCAACCACTGGCCACCAACCACCAAGTTCTGTCAAAAATCTTGATGTTCAGTAGAGAAACCAGTCAAGAGTGCTTTTCTGGGTGTGTCCACATTAAAAAGCTGCTCTCCATTATCTCATGATCCTCAGGGACAATTGAGTGAGGTAGGCAACCTGGGTATTATTTATCTTCCTTTTGCAAAGGAGGAAACAACTTGCTTAAGGATGTACGGCCTGCAAGTAGCAGGCCTCCAAGGAGAGCCCAGGGCTTCTGGAGCCTTCGACTAAGCCTTAACCAGAAATAGAGTGGCTTACTTCTTGAGTCCAAACAGGTTCAAACAGAGATCAGAAGGCTGTGGAGAAAATCACTTAAGAGCTCTGGGAGCCTGAATTTGTGCTGGTTAAGCATTCTCAGGCATCACTGGTGGGAGCTGATGTTGGCACAATTTTTTAGGACTATAATTCGGAAATATGTATCCAAAAACTTTAAAGATGCTTCTATATTTTGGCCAATTATTTTCAATTCTAGGAGTTTATCTTACAGAAATAATCAGAAATGGGCACTAGTTTAAAAAGTTAACTATATAGCTACCATAAGACCCAGCAATTCCTAGAAAATGAAAATGAAAACATATGGCCACACAAAAACTTGTCAATGAATATTCCTAGCAAAATTCTTCTTCTTTTTTTTTTAAGGAGGTACTGGGCATTGAACCCAGGACCTTGTACAAGGGAAGCAGGCACTCAACTCCTTGAGCTACATCCACTCCCTTTGCTGGGATTTTAATAAGAATTATGTTTGCGAATATTCTCGCTGACCTGATTTTGTGATAATCGGGGTAGGCTAAACATTTGCTATATTAGAAACCATGCATGTGCCCCCAGACCTAGTTTTTCTCCCTAGGTCTGATTTTTAGAATGCTGGTGATAAACGAAGCCTGATTTATTATATGACCATCCTGTATGGAAAAAGACTGTAACTTTGAGTATCTTTGGTCAACCTTAAGAGATATAGCAGGGGGACAGATGTGGCTCAGGTGGTTGGGCATCTGTCTCCTATATGGAGGTACCTGGGTTCGATCCCTGGGACATCCCAGTAAAAATAAAAAGAAGAAAAATATAGAAGGCGCGTGGGCCACCAGGCCCCGTGCGCAGGTGCACTGCCAGGCCCCGTAAGTGAGTGAGCCATCAGTCCCTGTCCACAGGTGTGCATCCAGGCCCCATGAGTGGGTGAGTCACCAGGCCCCATGCGTGGGTGTGCCATCAGGCCCCACGAGCCATGCAGCAAGATGATGATGTAACAGGAGAGTGACACAGGGGAGACCAAGATGAGATGTGCCAAAAAACCAGGTACTAAGGTGGCACACACAGTAGGACACCTCTCTCCCACATCGGAGGTTCCGAGGATCGAATCCCAGTGAAGACAGGAGGAGAAGTATGAGAAGAGAGGGCAGGAAGCTAAGTATTCCTTTTGTGTGTGTGTGATTGTAAATGGTATTATATTTTAATTTCAGTGTCCACATGCTCACTGCTAGTATATATAGAAATACGATTCCTTTTTATATGTTAATCTTGTATCCTGCAACCTTGATGAACTCACTTATTAGTTTGAGTAAGGTTTTTTTTGGAAAAAATCCTTGGGATTTTCTACATAGAAAATCATGTTATCTGCAAATAGAGACAGTTTATTTCTTCCTTTCAATCTGTATGCCATTTATTTCCTTTTCTTGCCTTATTGCACTGGCTAGAACTTCCAGCACTCTGTTGAAAAAGAGTGGTGAGAGCAGACCTCCTTGCCTTGATCCTGGTCAAAGGCAAAAAGCATTCAACTTTTCATAATTAAGTATGATATTAACTGTAGATGCTCTTTATTAAGTTGAGCATGTTCCCTTCTCATACGTTTGTTCTGATAGTTTTTATCATTAATGGGTGTTGAATTTCATCAAACTATTTTTCTGCATCAATTAATATAATCATGTGAGTTTTCTTTGTTAGTCTGCTAATCTGGTGGATTTCATTAATGAATTTTTGAATATTGACAAGTTTACATTCCTGAACTTAGCTTCATGTGGTAATAGTGTATATTTCTTTTTATATATTACTGAATTCTACTTTCTGTTTTATTAGGGATTTTTGTGTCTATATTCATGAGGCATATTTGTCTATAGTTTTCTTTTTTTGTACACTCTATCTGGTTTTGGTATCAGGGTCATACTTGTGCCATAAAATGAATTTTTTGGGAAGTCTTCCCTCCCTTTCTATTTTTCTGGAAGAGATTGTATAGAATTGGTATTAATTGTTTCTTAAACATTTGGTAGTATTCTCCAGTGAAACCATCTTGGCCTGGGATTTCTTTTTTGGGAGTTTTGAAATTTTGAATTCAATTTATTTAATAGTTTTGGAGGTACTCAAATTATCTATTTTATATTGGGTGAATTATGGTGGTTTGTATTTTTTGAGGAATTGGTCCATTTCATTTGAGTTCTCAATTTTATATGTGTAGAATTTTTGTAATATTCCATTATTATCCTTTTGATGTCTGTAATGATATCTCCTGTTTTGTTATTGATATTGGTAATTTCTGTCTTCTGTCTTTTTTTCTTTGTAGTCTTGTTAGAGGTTAGGCAATTTTATAGATCTTTTAAAATAACCAGCTCTTTGTTTCATTGATTTTCTCTATTATTTTTCTGTTCCCAATTTCTTTGATTTCTGCTCTTATCTTTATTAATTCCTTACTTCTGCATGTTTTGGGATTATTTTGCTCTTAAATTTCTAGGTTTTTCATGGGGGAGCTTAGATTATTCATTTGAGGTTTTTCTTTCTTTCTAATGTATTCACTTAGTGCTATACTTTTCTTTCATCGCTGCTTTAGCTGTTTTACACAAATTTTGATGAATTTTAATTTTTGTTCAGTTCAATGTATTTTTTAAAAATTTCCTTGAGACTTCCTCTTTGACCCATGGATTATTTAGAAGTGTGCAATTTAGTTTCCAAGTATTTGGGCATTTTCCTTTTATCTTTCTCCTACTGATTTCTAGTTTGATTCTATTGTGGTTGGAGAACACACTCCCTAAGATTTCAATTCCTTTAACTATATTGAAGTGTGTTTATGGCCCAGGATATGATCTACTTTGGTGTATATATCTTTTCTTTTTTTTGTATTTTTTTCTTTTTTTTAATTATTTTTTATTTTGGTTTATATGTCTTGAACTATGAGAAAAATGCTCATGATATACTGTTAAATAAAAATATAAATTATAAAATATATGTACAATTCTCTTTTAAAAATATATGCTATGTATATACATGAAAAAAAATCCTGGAAGGCCATACACCAAAATGTTGCCTGCTCTTTATTCTTTTCCTTGTCCTCCTCTGAATTCTCTAAAGTTAATAATTTTATTTATTTAATTTTTAGTGGAGTGGGTATAGCTCAGCGGTTGAGTGCCTTCTTTGCATGTACGAGGTCCTGGGTTCAATCCCTGGTACCTCCTAAAACAAAAAATTAATTTTTATAATCAGAATTAAAAAAAAAAAAAAAAGAAGAAGGGGATTGTGTGTCATAAGACACAGGTTCCAACAATGGGCTATCATTTACTAATAATGTGACCCAGGAATATCACTTAATCTTATTGAGCCTCATTTTTAGCATCTATAAAATGGAAATAATAATACCCCCTTATAGAGTTGTATTAAATAAGCTAAAGTCAACATTTATTAAAACACTTTGCATGCACATGCAGTGGTGTTTTTATTACAGTGAAGAGGCTGGGCTATTTTATCTCTTGGGTCCCTTCCAACTATTTGCTTTTAAGTTTTTGTGATTCTTTCACTGAGGAATGAATAGAAAGACAATATAATTAAAAGATGCCTGAAGTACATTGGGCTATGGACAAAATTCTGTGTGCATTCTTCAGGTATTTTTGGAAGCCTGGCAGTGTAGTTGGGATGCAGCTAATATGGAGTTTTCTGGAAAGTTCCAATTTCACCTCTAGTGTAAGAGCACTTATTGTGCCATGTAATTTCATTTCTGACTAAGAAGATATGGATAGTGTATCAAAAAATTCACCTGAAAGGGGAAGAACAAGTCTCGGAATGCAACCATACACCTTGTTAGTCAATCGTCCCCACTAGTTAAGGCCTCTAACTATTACCCAAAACAGGTGACTGTAATCTCAATTCCTAAGAACCAGGATATCAGTTGGTTTTATAACCCCAATTTTCCAGTGGGCCAGTAGGGAGTGTAAGGGAGGGATGGGTAGGCTTAGTGGCAAAGGGGTCCCTCCAGTAATACTTAATTTTAGAGTCCTTTTCCTTGCCTTCCCATGACTCCCAATCCATTGCTGAGGTGGCTCCAGGTGGACAACTGCAGCATCTTTCATCTTCTCAGCGGTCACCTCTAGGCTTCCCTAAGTGTCTTCCGCCCTTCTTGGTTAACACCCAGTCTCCCGATTTTAGAGTGCCCTTTCTTTCCACTTCTTTGGTGTGCTTCTTTGAATCCACCTTTTTCCTCTGAAGATGGCATCTACCTGACCAGAAGAAGCAATGATCCAAGCTTTTCTGAGGATATTTTCAAGGATTCCAACATCTGTCCAGTGAACGAACTCTTAGTCATGCTTCAAGACTCAACATGATACCACCTCCCCCACAGTTCCCCATCTGTTCAACATTTGGCATTCATTAACAAGTAAGCATCCCATGCCAACCAGCAGCTCCCTCTTCTGTGATCTTAGAGTGGTTGGAACATATCCATACGTTGTATCTTTTTTAAAAAAGATATGCCCTTCACCACCCAGGACTGTGAGCTCCTTGGGCTCAGGAACTTGCCTTATTTATTTTTCTGTCTTCCCTCATCTATTTCAGGACCATTGCCTTGCACAACTTCAGGGAGATCAATTTACGTAGGATCAATGTAAAAGGTTCCTTTGGAATTGGACAAGACAGTGGCCCTACTCCTATCTCACTTCTTGACGTATCATGGGAACTTAAATGTTCTTAAAGATTGAACAGGCAATCAATGGTACGATTGGGAGTTAAGGGCATAATTTTTAATTCTTGGCCCTTGGACTAATCTATTCCCAAGAGAGGCCTTGCTTTTCACCCTGGAGAGGTCCTTCTTCCATGGATCTCCGTATACTGTGTTCTGTGGCATCAATTAGGTTCAAATGAATTTGATTCATCTCTTATTTGGAAGGCAGCTAACAGGGCACTGGGCTGTGCCATGTGACTGAAACAAAAACTAAAGCAATGGGGTCTCTCTCCCAAGTTTATAACCTGGTACTGGGGTGATAGGAACATCTTTACACATATCTGTGTAGCTGTTGTCTTTTAAATCATGAGTTTGATGATAGTGATGAGACTAGAGAAACTGTAAGCTTGATTCCTCTCAAAGACAGGTCAGACAAAGATGATTTTTCCAGAAAAAGATGGGGAGATACAGAATATAAAATACATCATGTGAATATACAGTACATCATCTCCATCTTAGGACAACAAGAACAGGCTTCTGAATAGCAAATGGAAACCCTAGGTGCTACTTTGCTGCTTGTTGACTGCTGACTGTGATTCTTGCTCTTCTTCAGGGTCCTGACCTCTCAGGTAGGGTGACTGGCTCATCCTGGTTTTCCTGGGAGTGTCTGACTTTAAAGCTGAAGGTCCCATGTCCTGGGAACCTGCTCGGTCCCAAGTAAACCATATGGGTTGGTCACCCTTCTCTCAGGTACCCTTCTTCAATGATGGTAGAAGGACCTGCTGCCACTCTTCTTTAATGCAGTCTGCACATACATTGCTGTTTGGGTCTCATCACCAGAATACCAGTTCCTTTTCACAGACTCTGTGGACTTCATGGTTCAGTAGTGAAGCCAAGAGAACAGGAGGCACCACCGGTGCTCCATTTGTGACTCCACACAAGCTTGGGACATTCCTCATTGGATACCCAAGGGAGACAGAGGCCTTGCATGTGTTTGGCACTAAGGAAGGGAAAGAGGTCATATTTGAGTCTTGGTTGAGTAGAAGGGCTAAAATTTTTCAGGTAGTGATACTGTGAGAGCTACAAGGCTCATTCAGATTTAGAATGCTTTCCCCCATCACTCTAATGGGGTGCAGTGCTCCAAGAACTTCCTTGACTTCAAGGCACTGTTTTCTCTTCTGAGTGTGGTCTCTACCTTCTCTGTTTCTCTTCCTAGACACTTTTCCTGTCAGTGGAGTAAGACAAGCCATGGGGATTTATTTATGCACTTATTCATTTAATATTTAATATTTATAGAGTTCATTGGAAGACATGTAGTGTTCTGTCAATGCATTTAGATTTCCAAATAACTATAATATGGAAATTCATATTACCTAACTCTTCTGAAAAATAGAATCTCCACCCAGCCAATACATACTTGGTTGTTTCAATATAATTGTTATTAATCTAGACTTTTGATGATACTGCCCACATATTAAATAATATGGCTGCCCAGGCCATATTAAGTAGGTATAAAGTTATTAGCTATGTGATAGAAAGGGTGAAAAAAGAACTTTAAGTTATCCTGGAAGTGGCAGCTACAGGAAATAGAAACTTGGAGTTGAAAGTCAGACCTCTGAAAAGCAGAGGCTGCTCAGCTGGTTTGGAGTGTGGGGGCGGTGTCTTGCTTTTCTGGTTGCTGTAATTGGAAGGCTTGTACTGAGACAAGCTACTCAGTCATTCTCCCTTAAACCCACTCCAATCAGGCTACCAATCAAGTGGCTTCTCCTGCCCTGTGTTAGTTACCTATTACTGTGTGACAAATTCCCCCCAACTTCAAACAATGAAAATTTATTACATTACAGTTTCTGTGGGTCAGAAGTCTGGGAGAAGCTTAGCTGGGTGGAACTAGCTCAGGTTCTCTCATGAGTTGCAGTTCAGGTGCTGGCTGGGTCTGAAGTCACCTGAAGGCTGGAGGAACCACTTCCAAGCCCACTCACAGGATTGTTGGCAGACCTTGGTTACTTGCTGGCTGTTTTAGTCAGAGATCTCAGTTCCTCACCTCAAGAACTTTTTTATAGGCTGCCTGAATGCCTTTTCAACATGGCAAAATCAGAGAGAGAGAGAAAGAGAGAGATCCCAATGGAAGCCATGGTCTTTTATAACCTAATCTCAAAATGCTATACCATCACTTCTGCCATATTCTATTGGTCACACACACCAACACTGCTCAATGTGTGAGGGCGTGAATACCAGGAGACAGTGACCTTTAGGGTCCATCTTGGAGGCTACCTACCATAGATTTTAGCCCATCCTACTTCATTAAAATGGTCATTTTCATGCTTATCTCGCAGGGGAGATACCATGATCATGAAGATGGTTTTCCCAGGGCGAGGTTTATCCATTGCACTCTGGATGTGCTGACCTCTGCGATTTCCCCAAA